>PVJS01042212.1:0-17606 GCA_004027185.1 Glis glis | reverse complement strand
ACCACCAGGAGACCAAGCTGTATGCAACCGCAGAAGAGCCTTTATTCAAGCTTAAGCTTGGGTGCCCGACATAAACTGACACAGCAGTTCAGTATGGGGACCCCGAGCACGTTTTTCCTTCAGTTTTTATAATTCTTAAACAAAGAGCCTCAGTTTCCCTTTGCTAATTGGACAGTCCCACGTGGGGTTTCTCTGACCTTTACAATGGTTGGTTATAGATACAGTTGATCATCACAGGCTGGTTAGACATTCGCTGTCCTTGTATATTCTATATTGGAAGATGTTTTCCCTAACTTTCCAGACTGTTACAGTAATAGTAACCACAATAACCATTAATCTATAGAAGGCCATCTTGACCTCAGTCAGGAGGGTCCCAAGTAAGGATGTTTTGTTTTCCCAACAGATGTTTGAATCAGGGGGTGAGTCCACTAAGGGCATCCTGCCTTGTTAGCAAGAGCCTGCAGCAAGCAGTTTTAAATTTAACTATTTCAATGCTGTAAGGGGGTCCTTACAGGTACTAGTGGCTGGGACATTGGATGAATTGGGGGAAATCTTTGTCAAAGAATATAAAATTTAAGTTAAGCAAGTGATCTATTCTACAACATGGTGGCTTTAGTCAATAGTAATGCATTATATTCTTGGAAGTTGCTACAAGAGTAGATTCAGTGTTCTCGTTACAAAAAATATGTGAAGTCATGTATGTATTAATTAGCTCCATAGAGCCACTCTACCAAATATATATTTTATGTATCAAGATTGCAAAAATACATATGTTTTGCTGTGATTCCTTCATCTATCAGATTGTGACATTCTTGCTTCATCGTGTGAGGCTGTATCTGTCTCTAGGTATTATGGCAAAGGAAGAGCTTCTTCAAAACTTTCCAACTCTCTCTCTCTCTCTGTTTCTTTTTGTGGCACTGGGGATTGAACACAGGAACATTCTATCTCCAAGCTATCTCCCCAGCCTATTTTACTTTTATTTTGAAACAGGGTCTCACTAGGTTGATGAAAATCTCACTATTTGCTGAGGCTGTCCTCGAACCTGCAATCCTCCTGTCTCCAACTCTCTCTCTTTAAAGATGCTCATAAAGCTAGGCATAGTGGTGCATGACTCTAATCCCAGTACTTGGGAGGCTGAGACAGGAGGATCACAAGTTTGAGATCAACCTTAGCAATTTAGTGAGACCACGAGCAACTAACTTAGCATGACCCTGTTTCAAAATAAAAAATAAAAGCTGGTGTGGTGGCGCACGCTTGTAATCACAGTACTTGGGAGGCTGAGACCAGAAGATCCAGGTTTGCGGCCAGCCTCAGCTACTTAGTGAGGCCCTCCACAACTTAGTGAGACCCTGTTTCAAAATAAAGAATTAAAAAAAAGGGCTGGGGGTGTAGCTCAGAGGTAGAATGCCCCTGGGTTCAATCCCCAGTACCAGAAATAAAATAAAATAATGTGGGGGGTATAGCTCAGCAGTGGAATGTCCCTGGGTTCAATCCCCAGTACCAAAAAAATAAATAAATAAAAATAAAATAATGTGTGTGTGTGGGGGGGTATAGCTCAGCGGTGGAATGCCCCTGGGTTCAATACCCAGTGCAAAAAAAAAAAATACTAATAGAAACTTATAATTGTTTCTGGGAATTGGGAACTGGAAGAAAGTTTTTTAAAAAAAATAAGTCTCAATTGCTCAGTTGTGCACTGACATTGAATCTGCAGGTTGAAAGATAATTACCTATCTGTGGGGAGTTGAGGTCACAGGATCAAGGGCCCATATCTTGAGGTCTGGCTGCCTCCCTCCCACACAGTGGGGTGTCACAACTGTCAGCTGGACTTGCTTTTCTGGAAGCAGGAAGAAGTTGGGTGAGTATTTTCTATTTCAGTCCGTGAAGGAATAAGCTGTGTCAGAGTTTGTGTCTGGTTAATCATCTTGTCTGGAAAAGTAGTTCATCTTCAGTAAAAAAGCCACACAGGAACAAGGAATAATTCCTGAAGCATAGGCTGAGCTTGAATAGAGAGACTGGAGTCCAAGATCCTACAACAACCTTTAACTGCTCCTACTGTGTTTTCATATAATCAGCAATAATGATGGTTGTGGGAGTTTGTTCCAGCAGCAATGAATTCTGATTTGTATGACCCTTGAGACTGATTTAGAAATCAGTCTGCTATTCAACCCACTCTGCAGAAATCACAGAGAAACTTACATGACCAGCATTATTGTTTCAGTTAAAGTTCTGTGTTATAAGCTTGAGGGAGTTGATTGAATCACTCATCTTTCTGTCTGAACCATGTTATCTAATGACAATTTCTGTAATAGAGTGAGTTTTTTCTCTCACTCAAGTTTGTTATGTTTAATGGAGATGATAATTCATTCTCTCTGAAAATATCTGTAGTCCATTAAGATGGGACATTTTTTCTTCCTGAAGTTAGGAATGGAGACTTTGAGAAAAAGTTAACTTCATACTTGAGGGATCCAGATAGGAGAAAACCAAAAGATTTTATCAGGTTTTAGATTCAAATGTGTCTTGTGGCCGGATGTGGTGGCGCATGCTTGTAATCCCAGTACTTGGGAGGCTGAGACAGGAGGATAGTGGGTTTGTGGCCAGCCTCAGCTACTTAGTGAGGCCCTCCACAACTTAGCGAAACCCTGTTTCAAAACAAAGAATAAAAAATAGGGCTGGGGGTGTAGCTCTGAGGTAGAATGCCCCTGAGTTCAATCCCTGGTACTGCAAAAAAAAAAAATGTGTCTTATGATATTTTGTCAGGTTGTAAAAATTCAAATGTCATTTTTTTTGTGGTACTGGGGATTGAACCCAGGGGCATTCTATATCTGAGCTACACCCACAGCCCTATTTTATTTTTTATTTTGAAACAGGGTCTTGCTAAGTGGCTGAGGCTGTTCCTCAACCTGCCAACCTCCTATCTGAGCTTTGCAAGCACTGGGGTTACCAGCATGCACCATCATGCCTGATTTTAAATATCAATTTCAGGCTTCACTTTGTTTTTCTGTCATGTGAATACACAAGATTTGATGCCTTGACATTTGATTCTGCATCTTGTCTTATACTTTAGCATCACTCCCAAATTACATACTACCTTCTCTTTATTTTTATAAAATAAGAAACACAGCCAGGCATGGTGGCGCATGCTTGTAATCCCAGTACTTGGGAGGCTGAGACAGGAGGATCACAGGTTCATGGCCAGCTTCAGCTACTTAGTGAGGCCCTCTGCAATTTAGTGAGACCCTGTTTCAAAATAAAGAATTAAAAAAATAGGACTGAGGGTGTAGCTCAGAGGTAGAATACCCTTGGGCTCAACCCCCAGTAGCGAAAGAAAAATAAGAAACACACAATTATATGCTAGTGAAGATTAATTTAGTTTCTACCATAAGTTTACCACTTATTTAAAATTTAGCTTACAGCAAAATGGAATGTTACACAAAATTCCTGTGGCAGATACCACTGGCAAAAAAGTTATATGATTATTTCTGTTGCTATCCTAATATTGATTCATATCCAGTAAACCCAATTTGATCTTAGGGAATTGTCTAGTGTGTCAATATTTTACTGTCTTTTGCATATTTACAAGAGATACTGGTGTTTAAGAAATATTTACAGAAAATGGGATATTATCAAAAACTTACTCCATAAGCAGTTTTCAAATATGATAAATTCTAAATATGTCTGCATTATTGAATGACCACCATTTCTCTGATAGTATAGCAAAGAAATAAGCACCAATGCTAAGATGGCGACTGTAGAACTGGGTCTCACTAAGTAGCTGAGGCTGGCCTTGAGCCTGTAATCCTCCTGTCTCATCCTCCCAAGTACTGGGATTGCAGGTGTGTGCCACCACACCCAGCAGCATTTTACTTCTTTACAGGAAACCACCCCTACTCCTAATCTCCCACTTACAGAAGAGGAGAAAACATAATCAGGAGATTGCTAATCCAGAACACTACATTAAACATTCTCTGCAGAACAGATGGGCACTCTGGTTTTTTAGAAATGATAAAAGTAAAACTTGGCAAGCAAACCTTTGATCTCTAAGTTTAATACTGTTGAAGACTTTTGAGCTCTATACAACCATATCTAGTTGTCTATTAATTTAATGCCTGTCTGTGACTACTCACTGTTTAAGGATGGTATTGAGCCTATGTGGGAAGATGAAAAAAAAAGGGGTGAACGATGGCTAATTACATTGAATAAACATCAGAGACGAAGTGACCTCGATCGCTTTTGGCTGCTGTGCCTTATTGGAGAATCTTTTGATGACTACAGTGATGATGTGGAGCTGTTGTTAATGTTAGAGCTAAAGGTGATAAGATAGCAATATGGACTACTGAATGTGAAAACAGAGAGGCTGTTACACATTTAGGGAGAGTATACAAGGAAAGGTTAGGACTTCCTCCAAAGATAGTGATTGGTTATCAGTCCCACGCAGACACAGCTACAAAGAGCGGCTCCACCACTAAAATTAAGTTTCTGAATATTCTCATAGGAGACTGCGTCAAGCAATTGAGATTTGAGAGCTGAACCAAAGTATCTTCAAAAGCAGATTGGACTGCATTTAAATTTGATTCCATCTAAACGTTGCTAAGATATAAGAGAAGTCTCATTCACCTTTGTTTTGTACTTCTGTGTTTTTTTTTGCTAGAGTGTTCACTGACCCAATCAAAGAATTACAGTACACATCATCCCCAGAATCCATAAATGTGTTCCTGGCCCATTCTGTAATAACTTAATAGAATTACCATTACAAGCACATTTTACCCATCCACAATATTCAAAAAAGAACTTGTATTTCTATATCTTAACAGGAAAAAATTCTTTTTATGTTCCAATGTATGCAGGAGCATATTTTGCTGGTTTGAAAGAGTATGATGCATACAGTTTTCTAACAATTTTCTTTGTTTCTTTTTTACAGCACTATCTTTGCTGTACTCTTGCTGATGGCTGCTAGATTTTAATTTATTTGTTTCCCTACTTGATAACATTAGTGATTCTGATTTCAGCTTTTTATTTGTTTTGCTTTTGTTTTTTCCTCTTGTAACATTGGTAAAGGATCCAGGAATATGACACAAAAGTGGAATAAACATTAATTTTGTGCAAAAAAAGAAATAAGCACCAACATCAGTACAACTTGGCTGCTAGGTTCAAACCTTTTTATTGATATTTTGATGAGGAACATAACCTTTTTTTTACTAAATTATTTTGTGTGTACAAGGTAAATATTATATGGTCCTAAGCCATCATGTTATGAGTACTAAATATGTTAGATCAGGGAAGCGATTAATTGCAGTAGGCCAGACATTATAAATGCTATATAAACACACAAGATTGGAAAATGCTTAACAAGAGAAAAATATCTTAGAAATAAGTTCATAATGAGTGTTAATGTTAAGTGAATAATTTTGAACTTAATTTTCTATGAATTACTTCACAATGTATCTTTTCACACAGAATTCTGTATTTCTTATATATATATTGGTACTTAGGAATGAGCCCAGGGGCATTCTATCTCCAAGGTACACTCCCAACTCTTTTTAATTTTTTTTATTTTGAAACAGTTTTGCTAAGTTGCTGAGGGTTCCACTAAGTTGCTGAGGCTGGCCTCAATAGAATGACCTCCCTGGATTTGAAGTTTGGAATAGTCTTCCTTTTGCAGGTAGTCATTGGAACCCTAGGGAATTTCTCACTTTTATATCAGTATGTCTTCCTTTACTTCCATGGATGGCGGACAAGGCCCACAGAACTGATTCTTAGGAACCTGACTGTAGCCAACATCTTGGTGATTCTCTCAAGAGGAATCCCAGAGACTATGGCAGCTTTTGGGGTGGAACACCGACTCAGTGATCTTGGATGCAAGCTTGTGTTCTATGTTCACAGGGTGGGCAGGGGGGTGTCAGTTGGCACGACCTGCCTCTTGAGCATCTTCCAGCACATCACCATCAGCCCCAGGAACTCCTGGCAGGCAGAATTTAAAGTAAAAGCTGTAACGTACACTGGTCCCTCTAATATCCTCTGTTGGCTCCTGAACATGCTGCTAAATATCAGAGTTCCTATGCTCATGACTGACAAATGGAACAACAAAAACATCACAAAAGTTATAGATTTTCGATACTGTTCATCTGTGCTTCAGGACAAAGGTGTAGGCTTGGTATTTGCAGCAATGACACTCTTTCATTATCTTGTGTGTTTGAAACTCATGGTCTGGGCCAGTGGCTCCATGGTCTTCCTTCTGTACAGGCACAAGCAGCAGGTCCACCATATTCATAGACACCACATGTCATCAAGATCTTCCCCCGAGACCAGAGCTACACGAAGCATCCTTGTCCTGGTGAGTGCCTTTGTGTCCTTCTATTCCCTGTCTTCCATCATTCATGTTTGTTTTCTCTTTTGGATGAGACTGCTTGGTGGCTGGTCAACACCTCTGCCTTAATCAATGCTTGTTTCCCCACTGCCAGCCCCCTCATTCTCATGAGTCGAGAACGCTGTGTATCCAGGCTCTTCTGGAAGAAGTAAAGAAGTAGCTCCACTCATCAGACAAATATAATTTTTATTTTGTAGTACTGGAGATTAAAACCAGGGATTTTAATGTCTGAGCTACATACACCCCCAGCCCTTTTTATTTTTTCATTTTGAAAAAAGTTATGGAGGGTCTTGTTAAGTTGCTGAGGCTGGCCTCATTAAACCTGTGCTTTGATGATGCACTTCTCTGCATTAACCAGAGCAGGTTTCCCAGCCCTCAGCCCCTTTGTTCTCATGAGCAGAGATACCAAGGTATCCAGACTCTGCTTTGCCTGGATAAGGAAGAGAACCTCTCTTGTTCTCAGGAATATGTGAACTGTGTGCACCTGTACAATATTCAGTTGTTAATTTACTTATCTGCATAGAACCATATACAATTAGGACATAATCAGACTACAAGACACTGTCAGTAAGCACACATAATTGTATAAATATAAACATGTGCTGAGATATGTGTATGCATGTACCTATGAGTGTGTGAGAGATGTAATCAGGCATATTGTGGTTATAATCCACTAAGCAATAATATTGGAAAAAAGCAATTTAGGAATGTAAAAATATCAATTGCAACAATGACAAAATGACATGTCATTTGCCATTATTTTTCTCTTTAACCTACTATGGTCTGGATGAATGGTTAATATCTCTTTAAATATATGATTGAATAGAATCAAATATTTCTATTCAATAAAAACAATTACTCTATTTTTGTGGAATATAATGAAGGATACTTTGGGACTAGGCTTGTCAATTTTCATGTGGTCTTCATGATACTTGTTTTATTTTCTCTTTATATTTTAACATCTTTATTAATTTTAATATAAATTGAGCATAATTCTCTTTTACTGGAAGTTGTGTGATTATTTTCTCTTTTTAACCTAAAAACTCCACCTTATTTTCAGACACTAATCCCGATTTCAAGAGATTTTATATCTGTGCCCTTTGGACAATATTTCATCATCCTGTTTACCTTCCTTCAACTAAAAAGATTCTGATCTGGGGCTGTAGATATAACTCATGATGAAGAGGGCTTGCCCTGTATGTGCAAGGCCTTGGGTTCTATTCCAGCACCCAAACCAAAATCGGACATACATGTAAAACATTTAAAGATACACATCAAAAATGAAAAAAAATAGGTCTGGGGGTGTAGCTCAGAGGTAGAATTCCCCTGAGTTCAATCCCCAGTACCAGATACACACAAAATTACTCCTCTATCCACTGCACCTCTGTACCTGTTATCCTTCCTCTCTGTGTATCCCTCTCACACCCTTTCTTGCCTTTGGTAACCTCTCTTCTACTCTTTACTGAGATCAACATCTTGGGCTTTCACGTGTAAGTGAGACATGCAGCATTTTTTTTTAATGCATCTACTTTTTCACTATAGGGAAATGTGTCTACTCCCCCCCCCCCAAAGTGTCCAGGCTCCTCCAGGTTGTTACAAATGGCAATATTTCATTGTTGTCTATGGATCAATACTATTCCAATGGGTATACAGATCGCAATTTCTTCATCCATCCATCTGTCCATGGCCACTGCAGTATTACCTGCTCTCCTCTATGTGGTATCCCTGCATATACTCTGGGCTTGAGAAAAAGAGACTTCCTTGACACTCCAAAGTCTCTTTGGAGATGTTGGCTGGGAGCTAGTAACTTGTTTTGATAATTACAGCAGGTGAAAAAGCTTTCCAGATGTGCTTGCAGATTTACAAGACTGTACTTTGATTGCTGTGACAAATGACATGATCATTGCAGCTTAGCCAGGAGGTGAGGTCACAGGATCTCAAACTCATATCTAGTGTCTGGATGCTCCTCCTGCACAGGCCTGGCTGACAGGGCCCTTAGATGGAGCTCTTCATCCAGACAGCAGGATGGGATGAACTCAGGGGAGGATTTAATATCTGAGTCTGACAGGCAGAATCTGTGAGGGAAGGAGGCATGTCAGACTCTGGGTGAGTGGTAATGTCACATAAAGGGGATCTTCCAGGTTTGAACCTAGTCCAGGGCCAAACCCACACAGGAGGAGGAACGAATTCTGAGGTGAGAGCTGGGATAGTGAAGAGTTGAGGGCTGTGGATCCATCACCAGTGCCTGATGGAGCCTAATGGAATTTAGTGCAGTCATTATTAAGAAAGATTTATTAAATTTAATCCACCTGAGGGTCAAGATGCTTGGAGACTGTAATTCATTTTCTTTCTTTCTTCTCTCTCTCTCTCTTGTCTTTCTTTGTAGTATTAGAGATTAAACTCAGGGGTATTCTATCTCCAAGCTACATCCCCAGCCCTGTTTTATTTTTCATTTTGAAACGGGGTCATGGTAAATTGCAGAGGGCCTCACAAAGTTGCCGAGGCTGGCCTTGAATCTACACTCCTCCTGTCTCAGCCTCCCAAGTACTGGGATTATAGGCATGTGCCACTCACCTGGTAAAGACTGTAATTCTTAAATGAATTTGCTGTCTAGCCTGCTTTATATCAATTCCAGATAGCATTTTTGGGATAATGAGAGGTGCATGCATATAACTTCCATGCTTGTCATTAAGAGATACCGGAACAAATCTGCAAGAACTCTCCACTCCATGCAGAGTCAGTGTATATGGGTTTCACTGGCTGTACTAGAAATGTTCTCTCAAGTTCTGGTGCAGGAGGTCCTGGGAGAAACAGTAACTGTGTCTGCACTGAAGTCCTGAGTGGCTGTTGCTGACCGGGAGGTTGTTCTAACTTCTTAGGTTCAGGAGGCAGCATGTGAGGAACACGTGACTTTAGAGTAAGCAGTTTCAGATGGCAGCTGTCAGTCATCAGTGTCTTGCAGTGAGTTCCTCTGGTTCATAAAATTTTACATGAGATATTCTCATCTCCCCACAAAAGATAAGTTCATGAGGTGATTTGTTAACTAGTTTGATTGACATTTTCAGGAAAGTGTACATAAATAAAAAAATCACATTTTACCCCATAAATATGCATAAATATTTGTCAATTAAATGTAATTTTTTTTGTGGTACTCGGGATGGATCTGGGGGCATTCTACCTCTGAGCTACATCCCCAGCCCTATTTTATTCTGTTCTTATTTATTTATTTATTTATTTATTTGCGGTACCGGGGATTTAACCCAGGGGCGTTCTACCTCCGAGCTACTCCCCCAGCCCTATTTTTTATACTTTATTTTGAAACCAGGTCTTGTGAAGTTGCGGAGGGCCTCACTAAGTAGCTGAGGCTAGCCGTGAACACAGATCCTCCAGTCTCAGCCTCCCAAGTACTGGGATTACAAGCGTGCAACACCACACCGGGCTTATTCTTTTATTTTTGAAACAGGGTCTCACTAAGTTGCTGAGGATGGCCATGAATCTATGATCCTCCTGTCTCAGCCTCCCAAATACTGGGATTACAAGCGTGCTCCACCATGCTGTTCTAAAAACAAACTTTTGAAAAAAACCCAAGCTGGGCGCAGTGGCACACACTTGTAAACCCAGTACTTGGTAGGCTGAGATAAGAGGATCACAGGTTCGAGGGCAGCTCCAACAAAGTAGCAAGACCCTCAGCAACCTAGTGAAACCCTGTTTCTAAATAAAAAATAGAAATGCTGGGGGGTTAGCTCAGAGGTAGAACAGCCCTGGCTTCAGTCCCCAGGAGCACACACACACACACACACACACACACACACACACCCAAATATACCATTTCAATTCCAAAAATGAACAAGATTCCTTCAGATTTAATATTCCACATTGTTCCATATTAATATTTTTCACACACCTCACCTCATTGCCAATCTGTTTTATTTTACTTATGTGTTAACTGATTAGCATATGAACTAAGACTAGTAATAATTTAGAATCGAGCCGGGCGTGGTGGTGCATGCCTGTCATCCCAGTACTTGGGAGGCTAAGACAGGAGGACGGCAGGTTCGAGGACAGCCTCAGCAAGTAGTGAGACTCTCATTAACCTAGCGAACCCTGTTTCCAAATAAGAAAATCGGGCTGGGGGAGTAGCTTGAAGGTGGAATGCCTCTGGGTTCAATCCCCAGTACCACAAAAAAAAAAAATTTAGAATCTACTCTACTCTGCTTTATTATGTCCTCGTGTTAATATGTGCCACATTTTAGTGTGCGATATCTTATAGTCCAGTAATTAATGTGGTAGGGTCAATTGTGCATTTTTTTCCCAGGAATGAAAGCAAATAAGTGCTAGGCACCATGACCCAAGCCTGTAATTCTGGCTATTTAGGGAATGGTGGCAGGAGGATCAGTGGTTCAAAGCAACCGTGGGAATTTAGACCCTGTCTCAAAATAATATAAAATAAAAATTAAAAAATGGGCTAGGGGGTGTAGGTAGTGGCATATGTCTTGCTCAGCATTTGCAAGGATCTGGGTTCAAGCCCCAGCACCATAAACACACTAAAAAAATAAAATGTTCACCCAGGCGTGGTGGCGCATGCTTGTAATCCCAGTACTTGGGAGGCTGAGACAGGAGGATTGCAGGTTCACAGCTAGCCTCAGCTACTTAGTGAGACCCTCCACAACTTAGTGAGACCCTGTTTCAAAATTAATAATAATAATAATAATAATAAAAATAATGATAATAATAAAGAGCTGGGGGGTTGTATTGGACAGGGTTCTCTAGATTAACAGAATACACAGAATGAGTATATTTAAAAAAGGAATTTATCAGATGGGCTTACAGTTTGCAGCAATGTAGTCCCAGGTTCTGACTGCACGTGGAGAGTCAGAGGAACCAGTAACTGGTTGAACGGTCTAAGAGCTGGAGTCTTAGGATCGGAGCAACCACTAATTCAATCCCAGTCCAAGACGTGAAGATCAGAAAGCTTCTTCGGAGAAACGATGGTGGAGTTTCAGTTCCAAGAGCTGGAGGCCGAGAAGATCAAGCTCTTCGGAGAAAGACGAAGCCGGCGGCCGACGATCTCAGGCGAGAGCAGATGCGCACTCTACGCGGCTTCTCCCCCTTTATCTAAGTCTGCACCTATCAGAATCCTGCTGCCTACATTCTTCTGGGCAGGGCTTTCTCTTTAATCTGCTGTTACACACCCAAAATCACATAATCTTGGGTGTGTCATGATCAGGTCAAGTTGACAACTTAGATTAACTATCACAGGGGTGTAGCTCAGAGGTAGGATGCCCCTGGGTTCAATCCCCAGTACCGCAAAAAAAAAAAGTTCATTCTGTGTCCATTCTGAAATGGGGCCAATTTTATATTCATTGAATCTACCTTGGCCATAGGGTAGGTTGTTGTAATTATTTCCTGTCCTCTATGCAGCTAGGTTTATTCATAATTGCTTTTGGCTTATGGAATAATTATTTACACATCAGTGGAAACTTGTAATCCAAAAATTAGAAACACATCTCTATATATATGATATGAAATAATGTATAAAATAAATATTATATATGTACCTGGATTACTGGATTACAGCACACTAGCTTTTATAGTAGAGTATGATGTCTAATTGTACCTTTTAAGATTAAGTCCAGACAGAATGAAGTCTCCATTCTATACGAATGAGTGTGGAAGGTTTTTTTTTTTTTGGTGGAACTGGGGATTGAACCCAGGGGCATTCTACCTCTGAGCTACACTCCCAGCCCTACTTTTTATTCTTTATTTTGAAACAGGGCCTCACTAAGTAGCTGAGGCTGGCCGCAAACCTGCGATCCTCCTGTCTCAGCCTCTCAAGTACTGGGATTACAAGCGTGTGCCACTGTGCCTGGCTGAGTGTGGAAGCTCATGTTCAAAGTGATACAAACATACATGCACACCTCACTTGGAGTGTTTCCCTCCAGATCTCACCCTGCTTCCACTTCTCAGCATAGATACTGGTGAGACTGGCAGTGATACATTCATGTATGGACATAGCATTATTGAAAATCTTTCCTTTATCCATCCTCCTTTATCCCCATCCCCACCTCCCAACCCCATTCTTCTCCATTATGCTACTGCTCTCTCTCTCCCCTTATTTGTAAGAGAAAGATGTTTAAGTGTTTGTATCACTTTGAACCTCACTATGATGTATAATTGTAATGCATATATAAAAGTATAATAAATAAATATTTCTACATAGGAACTAATGGTCAGTAGAAATATTGGTTTTGGAGGACATTTTAAATGTAGCCCACACCTGATGCTTTCACACAGGGTCCTCTGGCTCTGAAGATAACTATCCATCTGTGAGAACTGGCAGAATGACTTCTGGGGATTTGCAACTTGATATGGTCTTTCAGACTAGGCTGGAATCCCTGAGGATGTCCATCTCTTCTACCACCATCTATTCCTTTTCTTCTCTGGATGCAGGTCTAGATCCACAGATTTGATTATTGAGCACCTGAGTGCAGTCAACTGCCTCATCTTCCTCTTTCTTTTCTTTTTTTTTTTTGCGGTACTGGGGATGGAACCCAGGGGCATTCTACCTCCGAGCTACACCCCCGGCCCTATTTTTTATACTTTATTTTGAAACCGGGTCTCCCGAAGTTGCAGAGGACCTCACTAAATAGCTGAGGCTGGCCGCGAACCTGGATCCTCCAGTCTCAGCCTCCCAAGTACTGGGATTACAAGCGTGCACCACCACGCCCGGCTTCATCTTCCTCTTTCAAGGAGTCCCCCAAACCATGGCAGATTTGGGGTTGAGACATATTATTGGTGAGCTTGTTTTCTGAGTGCACAGGGTGGTCAGGGGTGTGTTCATGGGCAACACCTGCTTTCTTAGTGTCTTGCAGGCCATCACCATCAGCCCCAGGGTCTCCAGGTGGGCAGAGCTTACAGTGAAATCTTCCTGGTACACCAGCTCCTCTATATGGCTGTACTGGGTCCTCCACATTCTAGTAAATATCATTTTTCCTATGCAAGTGAATAACAGAAGGAGTAACAATAATAATGTCACAAAGACTAAAGATTTCTTATACTGTTCTCTTGGTCATGACTTAACCAGAGAGGCCCTGTCTGCAGCACTATTGTCTTTCCCTTATGTCCTGTGTTTGGGAATCATGCCCTGCACCAGTAGCTCCATGGTTTTCATTCTGAACAGGCACAAGCAGCATGTTCAACACATTCATGGGAACAGACGCTCCCCCAGTCCAGCTCTGGATGTCCCCCCTGAGTCCAGAGCTACCAAAACCATCCTCCTTCTGGTGAGCACCTTTGGGTCTCTGTATACTTTCTCCTGCATCTTTTAGGTTTGCTTAGGTGCTTCTCCTAATCCCAGTGCTTTGATGATGGTCTTCCAGTCCTCAGCCCTTTTGTTCTCATGAGCAGAGACCCCAGTTCTCCAGGCTCTCCTTTGCTCGGATAAGGAAGAATACCTCCTCTTATCATTCTCAGCAATATGTGAACTGTGGCCCAGTGTGGTGGCGCACACTTGTAATCCCAGTACTTGGGAGGCGGAGACCAGAGGATCCGGGTTCGCGGCCAGCCTCAGCTACTTAGTGAGGCCCTCCGCAACTTCGTGAAACCCGGTTTCAAAATAAAGTATAAAAAATAGGGCCGGGGGTGTAGCTCGGAGGTAGAACGCCTCTGGGTTCAATCCCTGGTACCGCAAAAAAAAAAAAAAGTGAACTCTGTGTGCACCTGACAATGTTCAGTTTTTAATTTACCCATCTGCATAGAACCATAAATACAATTACAATATAGAATACAAGACACTGTCAGTAAGCACACACATTTGTATAAATATAAATGTGTGTTGAGATGCGTGTATGTATGTACCTTTGTGTGAAGGAGATAATCAGTCATATTATAATTATAATCCATTAAACAGTAATATCGAAAAATAGCAAGTTAAAAATGTAAATAATAGCCGGTGTTGTGGCATATGCCTCTATTCCCAGTACTTGGGAGGTTGAGAGAGGAGGATCATGGGTTCGAGGACAGCCTCAGTAACTCAGTGAGACTTTCGGTGGCCTAGTCAGACCCTGTTTCAAAACAAAAAATAAAAAGGGCTGGGGATGTGGCTCAGGAGTAGAATGCTCCTGGGTTCAATCTCCAGTAATTAGTATATATTTGTGGAATATAATGAAGGATATTTTGGAGCTAGGTTTGTCAACTTCCATGTGCTCTTCATGTTACCTCTTCTAATTTCTCTATTTAACATCTTTTTATTAGTTTTAATATAAATTGAGCATATTCTCTTTTATTGAATGTGTGATTTTCTCTTTGTTTTAAACCAAAAACTGCAGCTTATGTTTAGATGCTAATCACAATTTCAACAGATTTAATACCCATACCTTCTTGATAATACTTCATTTTTCTATTTACCTTCCTTCAACTTAAAAATTCTGATCTGGGGCTGTGAATGTAACTAGTGAAAGATGGATCACCCTGCATGTGCAAGGCCTTAGGTTCCATCCCCAGGGCCCAAATCAAAATCAGACACACATGTAAAGATTCATGCAGAAGTGCTGGGTGTGGTGGCACAGGCCTATAATCCCAGTGCTTGGGAGGCTGAGACAGGAGGATTGCAGGTTTGAGGCCAGCCTCAGCAACTTAATGAGACCCTATTTCAAACAACAAATAAAAAGTGCTGACAGTGTAGCTTGGAGGTAGAATGCACCTGGGTTCAATCCCCAGTACCACAAAAGAAGAAAAAAAAGATGTATGCAGAGATCTCTAAAACTATTATTTAAACTGATTTAAATAATCAGTTTTCATCAAGTATTTCCTTTTCATTTTGAAGTTAGGCACACTTTTACATACTCACCCAAACATTTATTCCTTTTTTTCCTTTATATTGCTCATTGTTTCCTTTTATTTATTTTCTTCCTTTTTCTTGTGGTACTGGGGATTGAATCCAGGGATGTTCTACCTCTGATCTACACCTCAAGGCCCATCTTTTTTATTTTGAAACAGGGTCTTAGTGATGAGGGCCTTGCTGAATTGCTGAGACTGGCCTCAAGCCTGTGATCCTCCTGTCTCAGCCTCCCAAGTAAAGGGGTTACAGGCATGTGCCACCATGCATGTTTTTTTTTTTTATTTGTCCTTTCTCTTTCCCTCCCTTTCTTCCTTGTCCTGGGGATTGAACCCAGGGGCATTCTACCTCTGGGCTACACCCCACACCATTTTATTTTTTGTTTTGAAAGTATTTTTATTTTTTGCAGTACTGGGGATTGAACTCAGGGGTATTCTACCTCCGAGCTACACCCCCAGTCCTATTTTTTATTCTTTATTTTGAAACAGGGTCTCACTAAGTTGAGGAGGGCCTCACTAAGTAGCTGAGGCTGGCCGCGAACCTGCGATCCTCCTGTCTCAGCCTCCCAAGTACTGGGATTACAAGCATGTGCCACCACGCCTAGCTTTTTGTTTTGAAACAGGGTCTGAGAGTCTCACTACTTGATGAGGCTGTCCTTGAACCTGTGATCCTCCTGTCTTAGCCTCCCAAGTAGTAGGATTACATATGTGCACCACCATGCCTGGCTTATAATTTTTTTAAATCTTAAAATGTATCTTCAGACTGGGAATTTTGGTAAAGACCTATAATCTTAGCAGTGTGGAAGGCTGAGGCAGGATGATCTCAAGTTCAAGGCCAACCTTAGTATCTTAGCAAAGTCTTGGGTCAAAATTAAAAAAAAATTAAAAGGCTGTGGATGTAGGTCAGTGTTGGAATGCCAGTGGGTCTAATTCCCACCACTGCAAAACCACTTATCTTTAGCTAAATATATTTGTATATATTTTTTATATAAATGAAAACAAAAAATGCTATTTCTTCAACTGGAACAGAAAGTGACCATGTACAAAGAAAAGTACTGGGTAAATGTTTCAAATATGAATTCACAACTCAGACAGTATGACATCTAATTGTACTACAATATAACTTTTATTATAAAAACTGCAATGTCCCATTAATACAAATACAACTTATGTGGGTGATGTTCAAGTTATTTGTGATTTCATTCCTCTCAAAAAGGGAATACTAGAGAAGCCACTCCACCATGTAACCCAATAATGTGGTGTTGGCCTCTGCACTGACCTTTTTCCCCAAATCCTGGAATAAGGTGGGAACATTTCATGTTTGTTTTGGGATAATATTTCATGTATTGAATTCCAGTATTAAAACATTATATTTCACTCAGTTTCAGTACATAAATGAAGTTAAATGAACACATAGTGTAAATGAAGCACTTTAAAATCCATTGTATGCTGCTGTGTTAAAATACAGATGACAAGCACTCAAGAGGCATTATTTTTCTTCTGATATAGTGATGTTAAAGTTCTGCATTTTCTTTTTACTAAACAAGGTTTTAATGTTAGTAAATGTTGAGTGGAAATACATTTGTAGCCTTTGGAAAGAGGTGCATTTTTCTCTGGTGTCTGTGAAGATTTAAAAAAGTTTTCCCATAACAAAGATTATCAAAGACTGCAAAGGATTCCTACTCTGAACATTCACCAGAATTTTAATGAGATAGCAAAATTTTTTCCTCCCTAAAAAGCACTGGTAAAATGGTTCATGTCACATATTCACAATTTGTTTTCTTACCTGAATATAGAAGCATAGCGTCTAGGACTCACACAGAAGGTTGACTGGCCTCCCTATTACAATTCAACTACAAAGCCTTTAGATTTTCCTGATGCCTTTTACATTTGCCATTAATCTGTCATAAAAATGGACACTATGATGCCTTCCTATTGCCGACTGGGCTCTGCAACCTCTGGTACAGCAGCATTTGGCAGCAAGTTTTCATATAATCATTAGCAAATAAGAAGTAGCATGAATTGACTTGAGAGTGAAATGAATCTAGAGTATGTGCCCTTCAAAAATCACAAATACTGTCAATATGAAAAAATACCCCCTGAATATAATTATGGCTGCTCAAATATCAATGTCTTTGATTTCTTGAAACAAATATATTATGTAACTTTTTTATGTTTTTATTGGTGCATTGTAGTCTCACATTACAATGAGTATCAGTTTGGTGTTAACATACATGCACACAGCTCTTGGTGTCCCTCCCCCCCGCCTCCCCCCCGCCTCTCCCCCACATATAGCACTGAGAATGATGTTGGTATAATCTCATATATACACATTGTTTATGACAGTAATTCCATGGATTCACTACTTTCTTACCCTTCCCCTTCCCTTGTACCCCTTCCCTTGCAC
>PVJS01042211.1:7138-17706 GCA_004027185.1 Glis glis | reverse complement strand
TTGGGAGGCTGAGACAGGAGGATTGCAGGTATGAGGCCAGCCTCAGTAAGTAGTGAGACTCTCATCAACCCAGTGAGACCCTGTTGCAAAACAAAAAATAAAATAGGGCTGGGGGTGTAGCTCAGAGGTACAATGCCCCTGGTACCACACACACACACACACACACACACACACACACACACACACAAATAATAATAATAATAAAAGTAGGTGGTGCTGCTGGGCATGGTGGCACACACCTGTAATCCCAGTACTTGGGAGGCTGAGACAGGAGGACTGCAGGTTCAAGGACAGCCTCAGCAACTTAGTGAGGCCCTGTCTCAAAATTAAAAAAAAAAATAAAATAGGGCTGGGAGTGCAGCTCAGTGGTAGAGCACCTCTGTTTCCATTCCCCAGTACCATAAAAAATAGAAATAAAAGTAGGTGGTGGGCTGGATTTGGCTCTGTGGCTATAGTTTGCTGACCCAAATCTAACAAAAGCAAGCAAAATAAATAATGTATCATATGACTACCAAAGCCACGTCTCTGGAAAATTAAATTGGCAAGCTAACTTTCCTTGGCTTCACACAGGTGTGCATCCTCGTAGGGCGAGGAGACCTAACCCAACCTGAATCCCTTAAAAAAGTCCAGCTTGCCCACCCAAATGTCCAGACAGACGCAGAGAAAGGAGAGGAGAGGATGGGCGGGGGAGAGAGTTCACCGACGCCTTGCGTGGGGCTGCTCGTCATGGTTTTTTTTTTTATCTGGAATGTTCCCACAAAAAGCTCTGTTGGCTGTACAGCAATGTTCAGAGGTGAAATAATCAAATGGGGGCTCTACCTTCATCAGTAGATTAGTCCGTTGCTGGATTACTAGTTTGAGTGGATTTACTGGGTGGGAGCTCTAGGCAGGTGGGGCAGGGCTGGAGGAGGTAGGTTACTGGGGAGCATGGCCTTGGGGACTGTATCTATCCCTGGTCCCTTCCTGTCTCTCTCTCCTTCCTGGAGGAAAGCTAAGCAGCCTTCCTCCACGATGCCCTGCTACCATGATGTTTCTGCCTTAGAGCCGGTCAACTATGGACTGAGCCTCTGAATGCACGAGCCAAATAAACCATTCCTTCTCTACGTTGCTCTTGTCAGGTATTTTGATCACAGTGACACAATGCTGACTAATACAGTGTTCTTCAAAACAAATGAAAAGCTCCTCAAATTCCCGAAACCAAGTCTCCAAGCAGATACCTTGGCAGGGTCGGCTGCACGCTTGCCAGGGCCCATGACTGTTCCAGTAGAACTGCTGAGGTTTGTCTTCAATTGGAATATTGAACGAATAGCGCACGTCGGGGTTGTAGAGCCTTCCCACTGACAAGACCTGAGAGGTGCGAGCAAAAATAGAGAGATGTTGGCAGGACCGTCATTCCACGCAGAAGGAGAGGATGGTGGGGTGGGCTTGTGGCCACGCTCTTACGTGGAGCAGAAGTTCTTGTTCGATGCGGTCGGTGGAGTTAATCCTCTCCACTAAATTGTCACACCCGCTGTACTCAATCACAGCGTTCCCGATGCGGATTTCCCTTTTGGACATCGTAACGACAAAGTTTCCATTGAACAAGAATTCCCCTTTACTGCTGGACAAAGCTGTCAATGAGAAAAGAGAATTCACTGATCTGCTGTCAAGTAGCAGCCTTGTGAAATATAAAAAAAAAAACTATCTACATAAATTATCGAGCTACATTAACATATTGACATATATTATAATTAGTTGAGCCTAATGAGTCTTTGTTACGTCTTTGTGTGACAAACGTTGGTATCTGAAGATTCACGATCGATGTGACGGTCAAAGGCCACCGTTCCAGCGAGGCCCCCTGTATAGGCAGCCCTCAAGCATGGCCCCAGTGTCCTTCCTTCCAGGCACTCCCTCTCTGTGTCATCCCCTCTCCCACAGAATGGCTAGGAAATTGAAATGACAGAGATCCACTCCCAACACCAGGTCAAAGGCACCAGGCTCCACCTCCCTCTCCCTGTCATCTCTGGCTTCAGGAGAGACTGCGGCCAGGCTGGGAGGATGCCCACGTCCAGGCTCCTTGCAAACCTGTTGAAGAGCCGAGGCCTGGGCCGGCAGTCCGAGGAGCCCTCTGGAGGTGAGTCCTCCCACCCCAACAGAGCCTTCAGATGACACTGCAGCCCCGACTGCCGGTGTGATTGCAACGCAGCACAGACTCCAAGAGAGGCGCACGCGGGGGAAGCTGCTCCCAAACTCCTGACCCCAGAAACAAACAGCACGCGCTTGTTCTAAGATGTCTTGCCGCCTGAGATGACTTGTGACACAGGAGAAGCGACACACACCTGCCCAGGCGGTTCTGTTTACAGCTGCAGACCTCTCCCCCTGCAGGCCCAGCCTCGTGTTCCTCTCCCTTTCCACACCTCCTCTTCCCTCCATAGAACTCTGATCATGCGCAGATAAGAATCTCAGCCCCACGAGAGTGAGGATGCGGGTGCTGCTTTATTCACCAGAACGTCCCAGATTGTTATATTATTATTATTATTATTATTATTATTATTATTACTGGTTCTGCGGATTGGACCCAGGAACATTCTACCTCTAAGCTACACCCCCAGCCCTTTTATTTTATGGTTTTGAAACAGGGTCTCACTAAGTTGCTGAGGCTGGCCTAGAACCTGTGATCTTCCTGTCTCAATCTCTCAAGTACTGGGATTATAGGCCTGTGACCATGCCTGGTTACCTCTTCTCTTCCCCTTCCCCTTCTGCTTCCCTTTCTCCTCCTCCTCCTCCTCCTTCTTTTTTTTTTTTTTTTTTGTGGTGCTAGGGATGAACCTAGGGGCATTCTACCTCCAAGATATATCCCAGACTTTTTCATTTTTTATTTGAAAATAGGGTCTCACTAGGTTGCTGAGTCTTGCTATGTTGCTGAGGCTGCCCTTGAACCTGTGATCCTCCTGTCTCAGCCTCCCAATTACTGGGATTGCAGGTATGCATCATCATACCTGGCCCACTTCCCAGCTTCTTAACTGGCACATGGCAAGTGTTCAAAACCATTTTTATTTTATTCATTTATTTATTTATTTTTGATACTAGGGATTGAACCCAGGGGCATTCTACCTCTGAGCTACACCCCCAGCCCTATTTTTTATTCTTTATTTTGAAACAGGGTCTCACTAAGTTGCGGAGGGCCTCACTAAGTAGCTGAGGTTGGCCACGAACCTGGATCCTCCTGTCTCAGCCTCCCAAGTACTGGGATTACAAGCGTGCGCCACCACGCCTGGCTTTTATTTTATTTATTTTAAGAATGAATTAATCTATTCCAAATCTTGCAAAAGATGAGAGGATCAGTGAAGCTAAAATAGCAATGTTGGAAAACTTCCTGAATCAAGTGTCAAAATATTGGCCCGATGAGGACCGGAGAGAGTTGGATCAATTCTGGAATCTAAAATAGTAAAACTCAGCCAGGCACAGTGGCTCATGCCTGTAATGTGAGTACTTGGCAGGCTGAAATGGGAGGATCTCAGACTCAAGACCAGCCTCAGAAAGTTAATGAGACCCTTAGCAACTTAGCAAGACTCTTGCTTCAAAATAAAAACCAAAGCCGGGCGCACGCTTGTAATCCCAGTACTTGGGAGGCTGAGACAGGAGGATCACAGGTTCAGGGCCAGCCTCAGCAACTTGTGAGGCCCTCCGCAACTTACTGAGACCCTGTTTCAAGATAAAGAATAAAATAGGGCTGGGGGTGGAGCTCGGAGGCAGAATGCCCTGGGTTCTATCCCCAGCACCACAAAAATAAATAAATAAATAAAAAAATAAATAAATAAATAAATAAATAGCAAACAGGGTGGGGGGAGGGTGTGGCTTAAAGGTAGAATGCCCCTGGGTTCAATTCCTAGTACTGAATAAATAAGTAAATAAATAAATAAATATTAAAAAATAAAATAGTAAAACTCACAGAGTCAGATAGTAGGAGGCTGGTTGCCAGGGGTTGGGAGAAGAACAGGGAGGTATTGATGACAGTGTGCAAAGTTTCAAAGAGGAGTAAGTTCGGGAGACCCAGTGTATAGCATGGTAACCATGTGCTGAGAGGGCACGTCTCCGGTGTTCTCACCGTGTGTGCACACGCCCGCGTGCCCACGACTACGACGTGAGAAGATGAATATGCTAAGTATCCTGGTTTGGACAATTATTTCACAGCGCACATGGATATCAAAACAGCAAGTGTTGCACTTTAAATACCCGCCATCTTATTTGTTAACTATATCTCAATAAAACCGAAAAACGTCGAGCGGGAAGATAAGATTAACGACTGCTTCAACAGGAATCATTTTCTCATAAAGGGTTGATAAGGCCTGTTGGGACAGTTAAGAAAACCCCAGAAACTCTTCCCAAAAGGACTTCTTTCCGATTTTACTGACTTTGCTATCATATGACTTGAACGCAAAACGTATGCAAATATATGCGTCAATTGCTTTGCTCTCCACGCTAAGATCCTGCGCATGATCAAAATGAAAACGTAATTGTGTTGAATTTAAGTGAAAATAAACTTATTTTGATGCTTTTGGATTCACTGCTCAAAGCAAAAGTCCAATGATAACTTTTCCCTCTACATATTTATTATAAAATTTTGGTTTCATTTAATGTAAGTTGGCCTCATGTACCTGTGAGTTCCAATTCTGAGTATTCAACCAATTCTGTGCTGTTCAACCTGGCAGATCCTGATGCGTTCTCAGGCGCTGTCTCCTTAACACCCCTCTACCGGCAACTCAGGGATGGGAAAAAGCAGGACTGGGAGAGGATTCAATTAACGTCCTGAGGCCAAGTGGCTTCTAATCATGAAAATCTATCTCCAGGGTTTGTGGACCACTAGAATTTTCCAAGAAGATGTTTACGAAACCAACGAATCCATGCATTCCTTCTTGTGTATACAAATAGAAACCCAATATGCTTAGGTTACAGAATCTGAAAAATTGAAATTGTTCATGTTGCTGAACTGCGGGAGGGTTTGAGTAAAGAAACCGTTTAAAAAATTCACTTTTGCAAACCCAAGAGGGATGCCCACCCTTAGCATGTGCTTAGTGGACGTTAAAAGAACAAGTGACTAATTCGATCTGACATTCACGACAAGGAGAACAGAGAGTTCAGGCTCAAAGCCTGTTCCCGGGCGGTAGAAATCTCTGGCAGTCTTGTCTCCTCTCGCCCGTAGACCCCACAGCCTGAGACCCAGCAGCCGGGCAAGACTTTCACTGGGTCACTGACTGAGATGAGGGAGCTGGTTTCCATGGTACCCCAGGCATCCTGAGGCTGCTCCCTAACGCGGCTCCCTAATGGGTAGCTGACACAGTGACCACACGATGCATAGTCCACAGAATCACCCAGTCCCTTCAAGTCAAGTTGTGTGCTAGCCATCCGGGTAACTGATGCTCCACTCAAAAGGGAGAAATGAAATGTCACAGGCCACTTCTACCCTTTAAGCGACAATACTGCTTTTTCCCATGCACACTGCAGGGATGTCTTCTAGGTGAATTCTAGGGGTCTGTCCAATGTCCCCGGGCTTTTTCTCTTGTTTAGGCTAACTTGGGGGCGTTTCTCCCTACACTGCATGTAAGGAAGGAGAGAGAAGACCGAAGGATGAGCCCCAAAGACCCCTCTTACGATCTGCTCTGCTCAACGGTTTGGCCCCGCCTATCCATAGAGTCACAGACGAATGAAATTCCTGCTTTATCTCACATGGAATCGACCTCTGTCTTCTCGCTGCCATCATTAATCGAGGGTTAAGTGACTTGGAGACACATTAGTATCACCACAGTGGCTGCTTTTCCCCTAGAGAGAAAGGAACACGGCGGCTGAGGTACAGCTTGGCTTGAACCCAACAGCAGAGAGGGGTTCGTGTGAAAGGACCCCCCCTTCACAGAGGGCCTTTCTGCTTCGGTACCTTGTGAAACAAATCGTTTCCTGGAAGTCAGAGCCTCCCGCTCAACCTGCTCGACCTCTCGCTAACGCGATTAGGGGAACTGAGCTCCTGGGCTGCCTTCCCTGCAGACGCGCCCAGCAGAACCGGGCTGCTGCAGAGGCCCCCTCTCCGTGGAAGCTGCCCCCTCATCCAAACACACAGGAAGAGCGTGGCTTGACTGAGCTGTGAAAAGCCACGAGGGATAAGGAAGAAGGTTGCTTAGCAACAGAAAGCCGTGATGGGACTCCTGTGAAACGTGCAGGCTGAGAACTCTTCTTCTCTGTGCTTGGCTGGATCTTGCTTCCAGCCAAGGATACACGTTGACGCACCCCAAGGGCGCCACCTCTGAGCTACAACCCCAGTCCTATTTAATTTTTAAATAAATAAATGCATGCCGGGCGTGGTGGTGCATGCTTGTAATCCCAGTACTTTGGGAGGCAGAGACCGGAGGATCCGGGTTCGCGGCCAGCCTCAGCTCTCTCTCTCTTTCTCTCTCCCTGTTTCTCTCTCTCTCTCTCTCTCTACTTAGTGAGGCCCTCCGCAACTTCATGAGACCCTGTTTCAAAATAAAGTATAAAAAATAGGGCCGGGGGTGTAGTGCGGAGCTAGAACGCCCCTGGGTTCAATCCCCGGTACCAAAAAAATAAAAAATAAAAAAAATAAATGTATATATATATAATTTTTTTGTGTGGTACTGGGGATTGAACCCAGGGGCATTCTACCTCCGGGCTACACCCCCAGCCCTATTTTTTATTCTTTATTTTGAAACAGAGTCTCAAATAAGTTGCAGAGGGCCTCACTAAGTAGCTGAGGCTGGTTATGAACCTGAGATCCTCCTGTCTCCGCCTCCCAAGTACTGGGATTACAAGCCTGTGCCACCACACCCAGCTTATTTTTTATTTTGAAACAGGGTCCCCCTAGGTATCCGTACACTGTTGGCCTCGAACCTGCGACCCTCCTGTCTCAGCTTCCCAACTACTGGGATTAAAGGCATGGGCCACTGCGCCCAGCTCAATTTTTCCTAACTTCTTGAGTAACCACCGTGAGGTTCAAAAGCTCTGAGGTTTCATCTGTCACCCCCCCTCCCACCACCACGGGCTTTGACTTGTAATCAACGCCTGTGCCTTCCCATTTGTGTCTGGAGAGACTTTCGAAGGCCAACAGGTGACGTTCCCATAATATTCCAGTAAAGAGCCACCGGTGGCTCAGACTGCCTGTCCTGGATGACAAATCTTCTTTAATTTTGTTTTCATCCTCTACGAAATTAAGAAACCTTCAGTGAAGAATGAAAGGCTATCGGGAGGCCCTCCCCAAACGCAGGCACCTGACGCGGGCTGATTAAGTTGACCTCGAGTGAGGCCACTAATTGGAGAGAGATGATTTTCTCCAGAAGGAGAACATAAGAGAATCCTTCTCCCTTCCGAGGTAAAGAAAGGAACAACTCAACTTGGCCGTCAGCTCTCAGGAAATTAATTTATGAAGGCAGCTGCCTGAAATGCTGCTTGATTTAATTAGGAAGTGGTAAGGCCACGCGGTCACGTGCTCACATGTATAACCATTTATGTGGAGAAAAAATGTGTGACCAATTTTGCAAAGTGGTGGAAGGAGAAAAAGGTGGGGTTCTCAAAAACCCAACTCGAAAATGGACCCCAAGAACTATGTTCATTGTCTTATTTGAATTCTTTGTGTGTGTGTGTATGGTGTTGGGCCTTGTGCGTGCTAAGCATGCGGGGTACCGCTGAGCTGCCCTCTGGCACTGTTAATTTTCTTATAGAGTTGCTGCTTGTCTGGGTATTCAGGGTGGCACAAAGCCGACGTAGTCATGGAGTACTTAATGATAGAACTTTTTTTTTTGCAGTACTGGGGATTGAACCCAGGGCCATTCTACCTCCTAGCTCCACCCCCAGCCCTATTCTTTATTCTTTATTTTGAAACAGGGTCTCACTAAGTTGTGGAGGGCCTAAGTGGCTGAGGCTGGATGCAAACCTGCAATCCTCCTGTCTTAGCCTCCCAAGTATTGGGATTACAAATGATAGAACTTTGAAAGAAGAAATGAATGTGTAACTCCAAGGTAGCTCGGTTTTCCACAAAGCACGTAGTAGGTACTCAGGAAAGACAACTCAAGCAATGGATGATCCACAATTCAGCAGTCACTCACTTAGCACCTATCATGTGTAGGTTTTATATCAGGAGCTGAAGACGCAAAGAGACAACCACGACCCTGAAATGCTAGTGGTCGTATGGATGAGTAAGTCACAAATTTTTTCATCTCAGTTGGGGACAATTCTGTCCTTTCTATTGGTCAGGTCAACCCCTTGGAGGTTTTTTTTTTTTTGCGGTACTGGGGATTGAACCCAGGGGCATTCTACCTCTGAGCTCCACCCCCGGCCCTATTTTTTATTTTTTATTTTGAAACAGCGTCTCACTAAGTTGCGGAGGGCCTCACTAAGTAGCTGAGGCTGGCCTTGAACCTTCGATCCTCCTGTCTCAGTCTCCCAAGTACTGGGATGACAAGCATGAGCCACCACGCCCAGCTCAACTGTCTTAACTTCAAGACAGTGTTGTCTCTTCTCTTTCTCCCCATACCATATTTAATGCAGCCACAAATCATGATGGCCCCGAGGTCAAAAGACATCCAGGACGTGACCACACAGTGCTACCTCCGCGTTCCTGGTTGGGGCCACGTCACTGGCATCTCTGGCTTGGACCCTTGCGCTGACTTCCCAGCCAGGGCCCCCTGCTCTTCCTCCAACCCCATCTGTGTTCAATGAAATGAGCAGTGTGCTCCTTTGAAGATATAAACATGACCGTCCCACATCGTCCCTTGTTGGCGCAACACCCCCGATAGCTCCCATGCCTCTCAGAGTATAAGCCAGAGTCCTCACAATGGTTATATGGCCCTCTAGGCTTGGTCCTGTGCAGCCCCACTGAAGACGCCCCTCCATGCTCACAGAGCAACCTCCACTCTGGCGTCCCTCTGCCGGGCAACAATCCAGACACCCTCCTCCTACATCAAAGACATCGCGGTAGCCACTTTCTGCAGGAGTGCCTTCCTCAACACAGCCCGCTCTCTCGCTCTGTCCTGCAGACATTTCAGCTCCACGGCCTCCTCCCCGTGCTCAGTATCCTGATTTCTAATATCACTTACTACCTCCTAACAGGGTAGAGTTTGTTTACTAAGTTCCTGTTTACTGTCTATTTTCTCCCATGAAAAAGGAGGATCGAAGGAAACAGAGATTTTGATTTTACATTTTTAGACTGTTTGGTTCATTGTGCCTGAAACAGGGCTGCTGCATATTGAATGAATGAATGAATGAATGAATGATGGTGTAAAGAACAGAAAATGCTATAGTGAGCCAAACTCTGTGGTGCACGCTTGTAATCCCAGTACTTGGGAGGCTGAGACAGGAAGATCACAGGTTTGAGACCAGCCTCAGCAATTTAGTAGGACCCTGTTTCAAAATAAAAAGGGTTTGGGAGTGTAGCTTAGTGGCAGAATGCCCTTGGGTTCAATCCCCAGTACAAAAGGAAAGAAAGAAAGAAAGAAGGAAGGAAGGAAGGAAGGAAGGAAGGAAGGAAAGAAAGTGGAGGGAGGGAGGGAGGGAGGGAGGGAGGAAGGAAGGAAGGAAGGAAGGAAGAAAATGTCATAGCAGGATCATACACAGGTATCAGGCTTGATTAGCATGCTTGCTAAAGGATTACTGTCTATCAGTACATGGGAGTTCATATAGACATTTCAAAACACAGCCATAGGTTCTAATTATTTTTATCTGGGAGTTGAATCCAGGGGCTTTCTACCTCTGAGCTACACCTCCAGACCTTTTTAATTTTATTTTGAAACAGGGTCTCGCTAAGTTGCTGAGGGTTCTCACTAAGTCGCTGAGATTGGCCTCAAACCTGCGATCCTCCTGTCTCAGTCTCCTGAGTACTGGATTATAGGTGTACACCACCACCCTGGCTGTAGGTTCTAACTTGATTCAACAAATACTTGTTAACTAGCTAAGTATGTCCAAATACTTGGAATAAGTCGCTGTAGAGGCTCCATTCAGATGGATAAACAGAGTCCCTGCCTGGACTTATACCAGAGAAAGTACATTAATTTTTTTAAAAAAAATGTACTACCCATGTTCAACATCTTTAGCAATCAGGGAGATGCAAATCAAAACTACACTAAGATTTCCTCTCACTCCAGTTAGAATGGCAGTCATCAAAAATATAAATAATAATAAACACTGGCAAGAATGTTGGGGAAATTGGAACTCTTTTTAATTTTATGTGTGGCACTGGGGATTGAACCCAGGGGCATTCTACCTCCGAGCTACACCCCCAGCCCTATTTTTTTATTCTTATTTTGAAACAGGGTCTCACTAGGTTGATGAGAGTCTCACTACTTGCTGAGGCTGTCCTCGAACCTGTGATCCTCCTGTCTCAGCCTCCCAAGTACTGGGATTACAAGCATGTGGCACCACACCCAGCAAAATAGGAACTCTTATACACTATTGGTAGAATTGTAAATGAGTACGACCACTATGGAGATCAGTATGGAGATTCCTTCAAAAGACTGGGAATGAAACCACCATGTGACCCAGCTAGACCACTCCTTGCTAGCTTTTTTTTTTTTTTTTTTGCGGTGCCGGGG
>PVJS01042210.1:0-17607 GCA_004027185.1 Glis glis | reverse complement strand
GGCCTTGGGTTTGATCCCCAGAACTGCAAAAGAGAAGAAGGAGGAGGAGGAGGAGGAGGAGGAGGAGGAGGAGGAGGAGGAGGAGGAGGGGAATTGTCTTAGTGACAGGAGACAAGTAGGAGAACGACCTATGACAAAATACTTTGGGCCTTTTATTTGACTTTCCTTCTCCTTTTAAACTTTGCATTAATAACCAATAATGTATTCCTAAGCAGTTAATTATACTGCTCCTAAAATTAGGCTTATTTTGCATTTTCTAATGTACTCATGCTTAGAAGTTTCTCTCTTTCTTTTCTTTTTTTTTTTTTTTTGTACTGGGGATTGAACCCTGGGGCAGTCTACCTCTGAGCTACACTCCCAGCCCTTTTTAAATTTTTTTAAATTTCAAAACAGAGTCTCACTAAGTAGCTGAGGCTGTCTAACATGCTATCCTCCTCTCTCAGCCTCCTAAGTACTGGGATTAGAGGTGTGCACCACCACACCCAGCTAGAAGTTTCTTTTATTTTGACTCTACTAAGTGTCTTAGTACTCTGAATAACTCAAATATAATATATTAAGTAACAGTGAGTCCCATTCAGAGTCTTAGATAAATTATTGCAAGTATTATAAATTATTTTCTCTTTTAAAAAGGCTTACTTCAAAAATTTAACAGTTAAATCTTTCAGTTTTATATTATAAAAGCTAGATTGGTGATTCAACAGAAGGGGACGTATAAACTAAGATTATTTATTTTAATCTGCATTAGCCTAATAATAGTCTTTCATTGAGCTGCCTTTGTCTCAGATATAGCAAGACATTTCTGAACACCCCACGGGCACTAACGCATCTTTACAGCAACCCATTGCTCTTATTTATAGTTCTCTGTGGCTATAATTATAATATATTCTGGCTTTTTCAGCAATGGTAGAAAATTTTTAAATCCTCCTGTAGTTCCATTACTTCCTCTACTAGTAAACAGAGAAATGCCCAAGGAAAAGTGGACATTTGTTTCTTGAGAATTATAGTAATTTCCAGGTGAAACTTGAAATCAAGACTTAGCAATGTCAGAAACGCCAGTTTTTCCTTTTCCTCAAAAAAAAAAACTATTTCATTAAGGTCAAATCTTCTATGATTGTAGTATGACTGAGTAGTTCTGTCACCATCCACAGATTACCAGGAAGCGTTCATTAAGCCGTTTGCACAAAGGATGACAGTGAGTTAATGTCCTCAGTAGGGTAGCAAAATTAACAAATGAATTAATTAACCCTTGTTTGCATTCTATTTTGAAGCCAGATTTTAAGTAAAGCTTTTGTCAAAGGTATTAGCCAACTGGGTTTACAAACTCAAAGTCCAAAACCTGCAAAAGCCAAATGCTTTGCTAACAGCAATCAGGGAAAACCCTCCTTAATTACCTCGAGCTTAAAGGGCAGATAAAAAGATCATTGCAGGGCATGCCAATTGTCCTCCCCAGATTTGGGGTTTAGCAGGTATTTAGGTATGTGTTGAATTACTTAAAGGACCATGTAGCTAGTACCAAGAGAAGGAGAGTCAGATTTCAAATCAGAAGCCTGGAATCAAGTACAAAGTTGTTCACACACTTATTAGCTCTTTTATCTACTTATGTACAGACCTCATAAAAATGCAAAAATTAATAATACCTAGCTTGGAGAGCTGTTGTAATGCTTAAAAAAAGGAAATTTTATATAAAAACAGAGACAAGGGGCCAGAAGATGTTGCCTAATTCAAATTTCTAGTTTTGATCTTGCTACATTTGCTTTTGCCACTCAAAAATATAGGAAGAACTCTGTGAACTCGCACATCAGCACCTAAATTCTCCAGACTTAGCCAAAGGAGCTGGATCTTTTCCAGTCTCCTCCAATTCCAATCAAATCATATGGATACATTTTTGCCTCCCCCCCATCTCCTTACCCTCCGCCAATGAGCAGGGGTGGGGGGATACACAATGAATAGTCCAAATATAAGCCCAAAGGTAGTCTGTTTTTCACTCTACAAGGTTCTGCAGTCTGTAATCCAAGTTTTCCAGACTTCTTATTCTCTTCCTCCCCATCCCGCCTGTTTCTCCTGGGGTTCTTGCACTGCTGAACAAAACAGAGGGGTATTTGGAGAGTCCAGCTCTCCTGTCAACCTAGAGCAAGCCTCAGCTGAAGATGGACTCCAGGCAGCTGCTGGGAAACTTGGACCCTCTCTCCCCAGTCCTCAGCACTCACCCCAAACCAGTTTCTTAATGACACTGTGTGTTAGCCTTATTCCCCCCAAAAGAATGGATCTATTAGATGTTAATCATTTGTGTAAATTGTATTTAATTCATTTTACCAGAGAACGTTTAGTAACTTGCTCTGTGTATTTTTCTGAATAACATATATATGTATAGATGTATATATATAGCACGTGTACACATGCAGGCTTATACCATACATAACACTTGGCTATTTCCTATTTAAGAAAATAATAAATTGTTTGCTTGTGTTTGTTTACTTACACAATAACAGAAGAAAACACCAACCCATAACATTAAAATAACCAGGCCCCAAGAACTACCTCCCTTAGCTAAAAGATTTAAGTAATCATCTTGGTTTCTTGGAAAAGCCAATAATAGCTAGTAGCCGTATGGGGCGCCTTACATAGTAGCCATACACGAAACCACACTGGCATGCCTGATGACACGCACTTATTTCTGCACCCCACCCTGTTCGTTGTGGGCTCTGCAAAGTGGAAATCAGCCAAAGCTCTGCCCTGCTCTGCAGGCCCGTCCTTTTGCTTGTCAGAGATCCAACCAAACTGAAGCCTGAATTTTGATCCAAGTGAAAAATCTGAGGCCATTGCCTGAGCCAAAAATAAAAACGCAGCAGGAGAACCCAACACGCACAGAGCAGAAGCATTTCAGTGACCTCAACTCGGGGCAGGGGCCGTTCGCAGTTTCCTGTGACCTCCCTGTGTGCAGCTAGACTCTGGAAGGGTGCAGACAAAGCCATCAAGCCTGTCTCTAATTGGTCTCACATCATCAGCATTCCAGAACAGGAAACTGTCTGCAGCCAGGAATTCTTGCTTCTTTGCCATCATATTTGAGAAGCAAACCTTTTCCCCTGCGTGTATTTAGTTCTACTGGTTTGTAGCAGGTTCGTTTTCCTGGATTCGATGCTATAAGAACATCATGTCTGTTCGATCTCTTGGCAATGGACTGTTAGATCTCTAGATTGTGAACTTCTACCTCACTTGTCATGGGTCAGTAAGCTAATTTTTAGGTCAAAGACTGTTCATAAAATGTGTAGCTTCATTCTGTGGTGCACTTACTAAGATGCAAAGTAAGATTTGTGTTGCCGTGAAGTGATGGCGATGTTCCCCTGACCCTATCCCAAGAAAGGAGACCTGTTCGCCTGGGCACACACAGATAATTAGTAGTCTTGCCCTCAAGAGCCTTCCTGGAAGCAGAATTCCGGCTCTCCTTCCTAGTACCATTTACTATGGTGCGTCCATTCCTAATATGTACCTGGTTCACTCCAGTGCCACCATCTGAGTGATTAAAACACAAAATACAGCCAGGCGCAGTGGCACAGGCCTGTAATCCCAGTACTTTGGAGGCCTAGACAGGAGGATTACAGGTTCAAGGCCAGCTCAGCAATTTAGCAAGACCCTCAGCAATTTAGCAAGACCCTGTTTCAAAATAAAAAAGGGCTGGTGGTGTAGCTCAGAAGGAAAATGTCCCTGTGCTCAATACCCAGTACCAAAACATAAAATACTTCAATATAGAGTAGTAAATGCCTGTTGCCTCTAGCCAGTGCGCCCTCTCTCTCTCTCTCTCTCTCTCTCTCTCACACACACACACACACACACACACACACACACAGACAACCCCATATTTAACAACCATTTTTTTCCTTGGGGAAAGTGGGTATACATTGTGGTTGTGATGGGAGAAGATTTAAAAAGGAATCTTTAATGATTAATTGAAATTTTGTGAGCTAGGGACAATCAGCTCCTTTTGGCCAAACTCCTGATAGAGCTGTATATACTAATTTATACATGCTATTTTATAGCTTAACTAATGCAAATAAATAAAGGTAATACATCATACCTTAAGGCTCATCCCATTCAGTTGCATCTTCTCAGTTTGAGACTTTCTGAGGAACAGGCAGCAAAGCCACATTTACTCTGTTCATCCACAGACCTTGGAGCATGAAAATTCAGAGAGGGACATACTACTGAGACTAGTTTTTTTCCCTGCCACAAATCTGCAAGTTGGAAAGAACCTTGCTTATCATCTAACCCAACCTCACTTACTTCTGTAGAGAATGAGGCTTAAAGATGAAGCAACTTTCCCAAGGTCCCTGGTATACCAGGGCCAACCGGGGCCAAGGCCTCATACGCCTCACTCCAGTAGACCTTTCTCCTGTGCAGCAAGCAGCCCCAGGAATGTATTAGGAAAGCTGAGATAGGAGGATCGCAGGTTGGAAGCCAGGCTCAGCAACTTAGCGAGGCCCTCGGCAACTCAATGAGACCTTGTTTCAAAATAAAAAATAAAAAGGGCTGGACACCCCTGGGTTCAATCCCAAGTACCCCTGACCCCCTAAAAAAAGAAGAAGTTGTGGAAACCCAACTACCTCACAGTTGCACAAAAGCAATCTATTTTATGAAGCAAATGCAAAAGTTTTTGCCTTTGATTTGCCAGGTGGCCTGGGTAGGGCATGATGATGGAGAACATGCCACAGAGAAATGGCCCAGAGAGTCTCAGCCGAAGAGCAGATCAATACCACTGAGATGGCTTTAGGTAGAGCTGAAAAAGGTAGAGTTGACAGACAGTTAAGGAGTTACTGAGCAATGCACAAAATCATGTCCTGGGTATTGACTTCTTAAATGATGTTCTAAATTTTAGAAACCATAAAATAATTAATGCTAGTGAGTTTCAGCTATTTTAATCAAATGATATGTTAAACATAGATATTTGGGCCGGGCGTGGTGGTACACGCTTGTAATCCCAGTACTTGGGAGGCTGAGACCAGAGGATCACAGGTTTGCGGCCAGCCTCAGCTACTTAGTGAGACCCTCTGCAACTTAGCGAGACCCTGTTTCAAAATAAAGAATAAAAAATAGGGCTAGGGGTGTAGCTTGGAGGTAGAAGCCCCTGGGTTCAATCCCCAGTACTACCAAAAATATATATATATAAAAACATAGATATTTGTGAAAGTTACATGAGTGAGTACTACACTGGCCCCCACTGGTTGGTAAGAGTGTAAGTCAGCGGGTGGTGATTGCAAATTCAGTGTGGGGAGGGTGTTTCAGCACTCCCCCACCCCCGCTCCCATGATGCCTTTTCCAGACAGATTAGGTCAGTGGTTCTCCACAGGGATGGTTTTGCATCCCAGGAGCATTTGGTGGTGTCTGGAGACATTGCTGGTTGTCACAACTTAGAGGGTGATGGAGGGTACACCTGGTTTCTGTAGACCAGGGATGCTGCTGAACATTGCTGCACAGACCAGCCCCTCACATCAAAGAACCATCTGATCCAAAACATCAGCAACATTAGGGTTGAGATTCCTAGATTGAGTGAAACGGTGGATATGCTCAAGAAAAGAGTATAAAAGCCCATTGGATGCCCTAGTCAGTAGCAAACATGTCTCCCTGCAGTCGCATCCTCTACGACACTGGAAAGGGAGGACGGACGGGAGGGTTTTGTTTTCTGTGGTGCACAGCGACAACCAGAAAGCAACGAAGCTGCTTATTGCTGGGACCGATGACTCAGACACGAAGACACTGGCTTTCATTTGATGTGCCGTGCAGGAACCAAAGGGCCATTTCTTTCATTACCTGTTGCAATTTTCAGCAGAGATGATTACATCGGTAGATTTGCCTTATAAGAAAGATATGTTCCTGAAAAGTTGTGTGTGTTAAATCATGTTTGTTTTTGGGTTTTTTCTTTTGTGGTACTGGGGACTAAACTCAGAAGCTATCTACCTCCAAGCTACACTCCCAGCCTTATTTTATTTATTTTGAAACAGGGTCTTGCTAAGTTGCTGAGGGCCTTGCTAATAAATCATATTTTAAATACAGTCAGGAAACTCAGGAAACACTGAGGAGCCAGCGAGTCTTTTTCAGGTGAAAAATACCTTTTAATAAAGTCCTGTTCTCAAAGAGTAACACACCTATACTTGGCATTTTAAATGCAAATGCTTTATTTTCTCTCTCTTTTTTTTTTTTTTTTTGCAGTACTGGGGATTGAACCCAGGGACATTCTACCTCCGAGCTACACCCCCAGCCCTATTTTTTATTCTTTATTTTGAAACAGGGTCTCGCTAAGTTGCAGAGGGCCTCATTAAGTAGCTGAGGCTGGCCGCGAACCTGGATCCTCCAGTCTCAGCCTCCCAAGTACTGGGATTACAAGCATGCGCCACCACGCCCGGTGCAAATGCTTTATTTTTCCTGCACATTTGTATTATAGAGCTCTGTGAATTTTATGTAAGAGAAGAGTTTCTTTCTCCTTCCATTTTCTGCCCTTATTCTTTTCCTTTAAAAAGAGAATCAGGGGTAGGGGAGGGATTAGCTATAGATTCTCTGAATTTGGGAAGGTCATTGGTCAATCTCTCCTTACTCCAGTTGAAAATATGCCTGCTGGGTTACAAATTGTTAGAAAATAGGACTTGGTTCTATTTTGAAATCATTAATTGTTTTATCTCATACTTTTTTCAGTTACTGACCTTTGGCTGGAAAGAGCAGGTGCACTCAGTCCTTCCATCACCCTATGTACCAGAAAGATCTGATAACACTCAATCTCTCCCCTCACTGGGGGCCTGGTATCAGCAGAGATAGGGAGTGGCACTGAAGGGACCCAGCCTTTTCTCCTTATCAGTCACCACCAAGGGCCACATCCCTGGATGTATAAATCTTTGACTGACCCAGCAGGGCAAAAGGTGCAGAAAAGAGGAAATGTATTTGATAAAGCTACCATTAGTGTCACTTCAGTGATAGGAGGTTACCAAGGTGTAACCCAGTGGGGACAAATCCCCTGCCACTAGGGAGGAGGGGGCTGGCCCAGGCCAGAGACATTAGGAGACCTGGGTCTGACCTTCATCCCCACTGGCAGGAGGGAGAGGAGAGGGAAAGACTGGAGTGACCCTGCCACGTCCAGGACAGCACCAGTGTCAAGGGGCAGGTACTGGAGTCACCTGCAAGTGGTGGCTGTGTGTGATCCTTCCCTCTGTATTTGCTCATTTTAGTCTCACAGTGGCCCAGTGAGTAGAAAGGATGGCATCGTGAGCAGCGAGTTACAAACGAGGAAGCAATAACTCACCCAAGATCACTCAGCTACAGGGCGAGACCTGTGACATGACACGGTACTCTGACGCACAGCCCTGTGTTTCCCTTCACGAGGACGCATGCACCCGCTCAGAGGGCCGGCAGCATGGCGCTCAGGAGGGGACTTGACTGGGCTGCCAGGAGCCCTGCGTTCCAGTCACAACTCTGTGTCCCTGGGACACAATCACTAGCCCTTTGGGAATCTCAGTTTTCTAATCTGTGAAATGAGGGTGCAGATTGAGCTGTGCCCGGGTCACCGCAGTGACATCGGTGAGGTCAGGCTGCAGCGAAGCCTCACAGAAAGGCAGCTGGCAGCCTGGGACACTCTGGAAGGAGCAGTCCCAGCCCACCCTGTGCAGGAACTGTGCTCAACGTGTTACCCATGATCTCACTGGAGGCGCTCAGCACCCCGATGGGGCGGATGCTGATGTTACCTCCATTTAGCAGAGGGAGCCGCTGACGCTCAGAAGGTGAAGTAACTCGCTCCAGGGCATTGTTTAGTCGGCCAGGACTGCCACACCAAATACCACAGCCTGGTGGTTTAAACAGCAGAATGTGGTTCCCATGGCTCTGGAGGCTGAAATTTCAGATCAAGGTGCCGGCAGGATTGGTTTCTGGTGAAGCCTGTCTTCCTGGCTTGCAGAGGGCCACTTTCTTGCTGTGTCCTCATGCAGCAAGCCCTCTGTTGCCTCTTCAACACTTGTGGGATTGGGGTCACTTTCCCTGATACCATCTAAACACCCTCTCTCCAAATACAGTCACACTGGGGGTTCATAAAACTCCAGGGGGACACGGTTCAGTGCCCGGCAGTCAGCCAGGTCAGCGGGAAGCAGTTGAAAGGTCCTTGCTGGTGCTCCCAGACAACAGGGCATCTCTCTGGGCAGGGAGAGCCGAGCGGGGGCGGGGATGTGGGTGCAGTGCAGCCCCCGTCTGGTCTCTCCGCTGGACCCCCCTTCCTCGTGTCTCTGCCAGGTCACTGCCTCCTCGCCAGGACACGAGGGTGGGTAGGAGATCCTCTCACCACACCCCCTGAATCCTGAACGGTGGCAGGCGAGGGAATAGTGCCCCTGAGAAACACCGCACAGGACTGAAACTAGAGGTACTGTGGGAAGAAACAAGCCCAAGGCTGGATCCTGGGTCTGGTTCCTTCACATCCCTCTTTGAACCTAGCCCCGGGCCTGACCCTCCCTGGTTGCTGCTGGCTGGGTAAAAATCATGTAGGCAATTCCTTAGACTCCTAGAATGAGGTAAAAGTATTTTGTTGGGGTAAGTTAGCAAGACCCTGTTTCAAAATTCAAAAAGTAAAAAGGGCTGACGGTGTCCGGTGGCCTTGTGTGCAGCTCGGGGCACTATCTGCTACTCTGGACATCCCCATCCCTGGCAAAAGTCATGACTCAGAAAAAATGGGCTGTTTCCATTTCCAAAATGGTCAAGGTTGAATTTCTCTTGAGAAACTTTTTTTTTTTTTTTTGCTGACTCGAACTGACCTGCTTCGGTCAGTTATGGCTTAGGAGAGGAGGGCAGTGAACACTCAGCAACACTGTGGTCACAGAGATGGCGGCAGAGCACTAGCTCAGTGGTAGAGCACCCGGTTCAATCCCTAGAACCACACACACAAAGTCCCTTGTCCCTCGTGTGCGGGAGGACGAGAGCTCGCTCCACGCCAGCGGCCACTCACTGAGCAGCGCTGGCTGGGCTTGTCAGTTAGTCATTACTACAGACTTTGCAAGGAAAACAAGCTCTTCAGACTCCTGTGCAGGCTTCCACCAGGCGGAACAACAAACTAGTCATCCACCTGGAATGTCTCCTCTCCATAAATTACAGCGTCTGTCGTGCCATTGGGGGCAATGCTTCCTTCCCCACTCTCAGGCTTTCCTGTTCACACTTATGCTATAAAGGTAGGTTTATCAAGTGGGAGGTTTCCCCTAATGTAAAAAAAAAAAAAGCAACTCACAAAGACCAACAGACCCCGGGACATCATTCAGAGAATGAAAATGTGTCGTTTTACCTTCTGGAACTGTCAGATGAAGGCAGTGGTTAACAGAGGATAGCATAGCTCGTTTTGACTGAAGTGGAAAGCCACCCTCGCACAGATGTGACACTGGCCTGCTGGGTGTTTCTGGTCGCCGAGGTGGTTCACCCTGGCTTTCTGTCATTCCACCTAGAGTTATACCCACCCTTCATTCTCAGTGGAGAGGGAACTGGCACATGAGCAAGTTTTCAAGTGAAATTCAACCGTGAGCACTTGGGGATGGAAACAGCCCATTTCTTCTGAGTCGCATCTCTTTGCAGGGTGGGGGGTGTCTGGAGTGGCAGATGTTGCCCCCAGCTGCTCCCGAGGCCACCGGGCCTCCCACGCGTCTCTGGTTCTTCAGTCTTGAACGTCATGTCCTGGTTGGCTTTTGCAGGTGTGAAAGCTGTGGAGCCGTCTTCCATTCTGAATGCAAAGAGAAGTCTGTCCCCTGCCCGAGGTGTGTCCGCCGAGAGCTGCAGAAGAAACAGAAGTCCTTCTGGCAGCGGCTGAACGTGGACGAGAGCCTGGAGGAGGCGTGCACCATGTTCGAGCTGTCCTACCAGAACACCTGAGTCGCTGGCCAGGCCGTGCCCACCTGTGATATCCGTGGCCCGAGAGGCTTCCGTGGCCACCTACACTCCTGTGAACAAGAGCGTCTCCTCTTCAGCTAGATGTAGATATATATGTTTATTTATTTATATATACACACACTTATACGTCCTGTACGTATGTTCTGTATAAATTGTATTCTAACAGGTCCACAGAGCTTCTGTGGCTGAAAACCTACCAGTAGCTGAATTATACTTGGCCATGAATTTCTGCTGCTTGCTCCCAGCAAAACATGGTTTACACACAATGCTTTATAGTTCAGGACACTCCCCCACCCCCCACCCCGGGACCATTTTATTGCCCAAGCCACTGGGGGAAGCATTTCCTACAGAGCAACTGAGCTTCGTGTTATTTCTGAGTTATTTATTTTTAGCCTTCACCAGGCTGAGGAAACTGAGGCAGGCACCTTCCTTGTGTGTTTCATAAAGACATCTCCAAAACACAGGAATGCTCTCGATCCTCTCAGGACCAGAGGTCCTGGACAGAGACTGGGTCCATCGAAGCAGAGCCTCATGGCAGGAAGCCAGGAGTCCCAGCTCCCTCTGACGAAAGCACCGCCCCTAACTTAGGAGGAAGAGCTGGTTCTGGTTTTGAAGTTAATCACAGAAAGTTTTTTTTCCTGAGAAAAAAAGAGACTTATGCAGCCAGTAGCTACATGGAGTCGGTCTGTTTGCTAGTACGAATCCCAACACCCGCCTAATGATGTGACTCTGCCACATTTGCCAGGTTGTAAAATGTGGCTTTCTTAAGAATGCTTTTCCAAGGGTGTCATGGGTGATGTTTATGATATTTTGTGACGCTGGTTGGAGGAAATGTCCTGGGGTTGTCATTAAAGACACTGGTGCATAGACTGATAGAGTATATGGTACGTATCTTAGAAGAGACAATCTTAAGTTTCTTTTTGCAGAGCCCTGTGCAGCAGTTCCTGCCCAGCTGTCTTAAACGCTTTCTTTCTCATTTTTCTTCCCTGCACTTCCATTTTGACCTTTAATTTGTCAATCTAACCACTCTTGCTTTCATGTTTTTTAATTGTGTAAAAAATATCAGAATAACATTCTGAAAAATACCAACTTTAAACTTTTAAGAAAATACCAAACTTATAAATAGAATTAATGAGTTAAATCTAATATTGTTTAAATAAGTAGATACACACATATATAAATGCCACCTTAAAGTAAAGCAAAAAGTGCTAACAGAAACAATATAATAGAAATTAAAAATGCAACAAATTGCTTTGCTGTTGGCAGTGTCCTCCATGGCGATGCCCTTGTAAGAGCCAACGTGGCCGTCACTGTGACCTAGAGAGCAGGAAGGATGGCTCTAGAAACCCCATAGCTCCCCTCCCTCTGCCTTCCAGAACAGGAAGCTCTGCGTATGATGAACAATTCTCGGTAGACTTTATGAGAATAATCTGTGTCTTTCCAGCTGAGCAGATGCCACCTATGCCTTCCTGGTTTGGTAGTGTCACTGCTACTGGGACCTGGGGAACCAGTGGCTCACAAAGTACATGGTCCATTCAGCCCCACACCTTGCTCCCTCCAGAGGCCAGCTTAGAATGCTTGCATCCGTTAGAGACATTTCACACGGACTTCTGTGCAGTTAGATGAAAGCATTTCACCTTTCAGCCCGTGCCAGTTCCTTTAGCCCCAGACCACACGTTTCAGCTTAATAGCCCCGTGCATGCATTTATTTTCTGGTTATACAGTAGCTACACCCAAGGCATGAAACTTGTTATAAGGCCAGAGCCCTATTCTTGAGATGCCTCACGGTGCCTTTTACTCTTAGAAAAACAGGTTGCCCCCACACACACCCACACACACTCTAGTTATAGAGAATGTTGCACACAAAAGAAAAAGGGTGGAAAGTCTCAGACACTTGGCAAACAGGCAAACAAATCTGATCATCTCCTTTCCTCCTCCCCTTTGTGAAATACAGTATTTATATTTTCCAGCCTCAGAGAAGATAGCAGAACATGATCCTTCACAAGAGAATTATAGACCTGCTTATTATAAAACAGATGTGCTCCCATGGCAAAGTGCCTTCTCCCTCCGCCCCCAGCCCCGTCACCGTAGCTTACTTTTGCCTTGGCTATAATTAATGTATCTGCGATTCCGACCGTCAGCAAGGCTGTTCTCAGCACCGCTGCATTTGGAGACCTGAAGTGCAAGCCCTCCTCCTCCCTTTCTGACATGTTTGCTCTATGTACAGAATTTCCTGTCCCAACCCACAGGCACCCAGGGTCAGACCTGCCAAGAGTCAAGGGTGACATTTTGGATCCCTGCTCTAAACACCTTCTTTTCCACCAGTGCCCATTGAGAGGGCCCTGCTCAATATTAGCAGTCCCTGGGAACTCCTAAGACTTTTCCACCCACATCACTTTCTGCTTATTTTCAAAAGGGAAAAAAATAAATGTACTATCATCATCAGCTACCCAGAACTGGAACGGTGTCCTGGCTGCTTCTGTTTTCTCTCCTTTTTTATACAGCCCTGACAGCCTGGTCCTGGCCGGCCGCAGGCCTACAACAACATTCTCCGCCACCACCACCAAAATCTGATAGGACAGAGCGGAGCCAGCTTAGGAGTTGGGTCTGCCATGAAAATTCAAAATTGCTATTTTCAGCCCAGAATGCCTTAGAGCACATGAACGCCCTTACTGTTTCCAACGCTGACAAATTACTTGGTGCAATGTTAGGTCATTGTTCCACTGCTTAGAAACTGTTGAAACCTCCTCAAAACCAAGCTAATACCTGCTTTTCTTTGTGTTCCGTTCTTCATCCCATAGTAAATATCTTGCACGTAAAGCATATGAGAAAATGGCCAATTAATCTCCTGGAGCTGGCAGCCAAGTCCAGGGAACTGCTTTTCACTAAGAGGCCCACTCCCTGGTGTATCACTTGAGGAAATCCCTCCTACCAGTGCCAGAAACTCATGTGTGAGACCGTCCAACCCTGGTGAAATGTTGGCATCTAACCCTGCGGTAGAGAAGCCAGTTCCTAAAATAGACCTCAGTGTGCACCGCTGCAGGAAGGCCACAGAGGACTTCCAAAGCAGTAACTGGAAGGGGAGTAGTGTTCTTTTCAGGGCCGCCTGCTCCCAAGGTTGAAAACGTCTTTATGTGGAAACCGTGGAAACTCTCGTTGTCCCCTCTGCTTCACAGCCTTTTCAGAGGACTGTGGTACAGACATTTTTGTGTCCGTGGTGGTAAGGGACATCTTGTTAGGAGCTTTAACATTTGATGAGCTGCGAAGGTAATCAAATATTGATGCTTGTAGACTAGGCCTCCACCAAGAGACTGTGGCTAGTGGGATTTGGGGTACCTGACTTGGGGTATCCTTCAGACTCCTGACATGGACAAGCCATGATTTCCCTGAGCCGTGGTGAGAACCACGATGTCTATCAGTCAAGTTGCCGAGTGCGGCCTTTGCTGACGGAGCCTGGCCTCTGTGTTTGTCTCTGCATGTCGCAGGCACGGACTGAATATTGACACTGGATAGTTTTTTTCCGTTTCCTCCTCCTTCCAAACCTGGGGGTTTGTTCTCTACCCATTTGTCAAAAAAGGCCATATGTAAATTAATTATCAGAGTGGGACTAGCGTGAGGCCATTCACATTGAACACCTATTACAAAGACAGGCATTACAAGAGAAAGTAGAGATACATTCTGCTCCCGTTTCAGGGTAAAGCTACTGCCTCTGCTCAAATGTGTGCAGAATTAGTCTTCTCCATTGGTCTGCTGCACTTTCTTGAGATAACTAGACTACGGAATAAATCTCCAACCTTTTATTCTAATAATGCCTGGCTTCAACAGACATATCATTTTATTTTTATTTTCACAGTAGATATATGCAATTTCCCCCTTTTTGTTTTTTGGGTTTCCTTACCTCCTTCTTTCCATACTCTGTGAAAAAGTAGAGAATTGGGGCAAGACTGAAAGAAGCAAAAACTTCCCTCTGTGGCATGAGTGGGATCATTGGTGACGCTCTACCTTTTCCTTTTCTTGGTGCAATCTTCAGCAGGAATGGGGCATTAGGAGCTCTGGGTGTCCTTCCTGGGGTACCGTTCCTCTGATGCTGAGTTAGTACAACCAGCCGCTCTGGGAGGAATCCAGTGATAGGTGAATAGATCTAAACAGTTAGTCTAAACAGATAACCGTTGATCTCTATCATGTGGGACATTGTTTTGACAGGTAAGGCTCCACACCTAGCAGTCATCTTATCAGTAGATGATTCTCATTTCATTGAATCCAAAAACCTCTGACTAAGGGCTTTTTCCTCTAGTATGAGTGAGTTCAAGGCTTCCTCATGTGACTGAGGTAAAATGCAAGTCATTGTTAAACTCTAGGTAAAAGTCAAAAGAAAAGCATGGAATGCCCTCCTAAGCGTGGCCGGGGCCGGGGGTTTTAGTAACAGGGTTCCCAGGGATCGGGTTCTATGGCACTGTGCTCGTAAAGTGGCCTCTGATGTGACGGAAGGCTCTGCTCTGTTGAATAGGCAGCTGTAGTTTCACTCTGATTCCTCCCGGTGGGAGGAGAAGCCACTGATCTTGTTGGAAAGCTCTTGAGTGAAATCAGCTATTGCCCAGGGTAGAAAATTCAGGAACCAACGGCCACTCCTTACACCATGAGGTTTCCCCTGACTAGCCACGAACTGCAAACCAGCCCCTTGCCTAGACCTTTACTCCTGAGTCCTGTCCTGGATTCAGGCCTCGTGGCTAATAAACCACCTAGTGGAAAACAGGGCCCACGGCTCCTTCCCCATGTGGGCCTTCCATTCATTTCTTTTCCCTGTAGGAGTGCCTTATAGTACTGTCCAGTGCTTCTAGTCTAGTCTATCAGATCCACTTGAAGCCTCCAGGGCCCTTCAACTAAATACGGTCCCTTCGCGTTCCCTGCCGGCTACTCTTCATACAGTCACACCTGCAGCCTGCACACGCCATCGTACATGTCAGACCTTCCACCTGAGCTTACCCTGGTGCCTTAACCTCATGAGTAAAGGGATTCACGTTGGAAGCACATGGTTCAAGTAGAGTGGCACAAACATCGCTTCTTAGTTCCAGCGGCACTGCTACTAAGAAATACAAAAGACAAGCAGACCGTGTTTTGACTTTGTTTTATGCCATTTCTTAGTCACTCTTTTTGCTCACTTGCTTTCTTGCTTTCATTGACCAAACTCAGGGGACTGTCATGATGTCACCAAGGCCAATGGGGAGAGAAATAAAAGCAGCCATCCAGAATCAAATCTGCAGAGTCAATGAACTTAGCCTTTTTTGGGTTCAAAAACTGCACAGACACACGGATTTTCTTTTCCTTCCCTTTACAAAGATTTTCTTTTTATTTTGCCACCTGTTTTCCAAATGGGAAGTGGGGAGCCTATGGACAAGTTTTAATGAGGAGTCTCTGTGTGTCTCAGAGTGTCCACTGAGCTATGGGACTTGGCTGTCACTGCTGGAGGCCCGAATTCTGGCTTTGGTCAGCTCTCAGATGGACTGTGAATAGCTAGTAGCCTACCATAGAAAATTTAGGAGATAATCTGTCTCTAAGGGATGGCAGAGGGAAAAATGCCTACATTGCAAATGAAGAGAACAAACACGGTGACGCGGAAGATTTCTGCACAACTTGTTCTCAGGCTCCTGGGTCAGATCTGCATCAATTTTCCTTATTTCTGCTCATGTACAGAATTGATTAAAATTTTGGATTTGGGCTACTGTATCACTTTGTGTGAAGCTATTTGTAATAGCTAATGTGCTAACTTACATACGTGTTCTTTCTGTTTCTGGATTATGTTGCCTTTTGTTTTGGCATAACGTATCCATGTTTTTGTTTACATAATTTTTAAATATCTGTAACTGTAATAATATAAAACTGAAGTTGTATTGTTGACAAGACCTCTAGTTTTTATGGTCAGCTGTCACATAATTTAAATGCACCATTCCTAATGTATAAAGTTATCTCTCTCAATAAACAACGCAGAAAGTACTTTCTTTTCTTAAAATGACTTCCTTAAAATACTATTTATGAGGCTTGGTAAAAGTCAAAGATTAGCTATGAATATTAATTCAAAGTCAAGATTTGAGGTACTTGGGAGGCTGAGACAGAAGAATCGAAAGTTCAAGGCCAGCCTCAGCAACTTAGCAAGACCCTCAGCAACTTAGTAGGACTGTTTCAAAGTAAAATAAAATAAAATGGGAATGAGGGTATAACTTTGAGTAGCCTCTGGGTTTAACCCCCAGTACCAAAAAAATAAAAAGTTTGAGGTTTATTGAAAGTGAGCTACTAAGATTTTAAAATATCTCTTCATATCAACCTTACAGATGGACTTTTTCCCCCTAAATTCATCAACCTACAATATTCTGATTAGCCCTTCCCATGTTTATAAGAAACATAGTGTAACTTGTGAAAAGCTGCAGATGTCATGGTAGGAGCCTTATTCGATGAATCGAGGCATGGTTACTCTGAGTTCTAAAACAAACTGCCAGAGCTCGTGCATCGAATGTCCTACCCCAGGTCTTCCCTGTGCTCATGCTGTTTTTTGTCCCCCTCCGCTGCGCTCTCCACAGTAGGTGGGAAGTGCCTGCAGTCAGCACTGGGCAAAGGCACTGCTTGTTCCTGAGGACCATGTCTTGGGACAGAAGAAGAAGCAGAGTGAAAAGTAAAGAGTAGGTGTTTAGGCTCCAAATAGCAACTCTCTGAAGTTGAGAAGTGATCAGAAATTAGTGTAATTGCCTCCTTTCTGGGCTGGCCCTGGCTCCTTCACCGCGGAGGCCACAGTGAGAGCCCGGCGTGGTGGTGCACGCCTATAATCCCAGTACTTGGGAGGCTAAGACAGGAGGATCACAAGTTCAAGGCCAGCCTCAGCAACTTAGCAAGACCGTATTTCAAAATAAAAAATAAAATAGGGTCGGGGATGTAGCTCAGAGGTAGAATGCCCCTGGATTCAATCCCCAGCACAAGGAAGGAAGGAAGGAAGGAATAGAGGGAGGGAGGGAGGGAGGGAGGGAGGGAGGGAGGGAAAGGCCACAAGGTACAACAACTGTCCACTTGGAACCTTCCAAAAGCCCCATTTACTTATTTTCCCAAAGAAGGACATTGAAAGGAGACTAGAACAGGCACCTCGGTAAACATTTACCAAAGGTGAACCCTGAGCCCTACTCCCTAGGACACACCCTGATGAGGTGCCCAGCCTCTCCTACCCCACCCTCAGGAAACCAACCCGGGCTCACACCCATTCTGTCCAAGGAATAACTGGACTTCATCCTCACATGAAACCAGCCACAGTCCACGGTGAAAAGAAACAAGTTAATATTTCACCGCAGCAAGCTAGACACCCGGTGTAGCCAGAGCCCAGATTCCGCTGCTTCACAGGACAGGTCAGCTCCCCACAGTTGTAGGATACTAGAGAGGCTGGACAACTCCGGGAAGCCTGGGCGCCATCAAAGAGAAGCTATGCAGAGAAGTTGTCAAAGGGTGGAGCGCGCCCCCATCTTGTTCCTCTCTCCCCACCCTCAGGAGACAACGATTCGAATCTCCCTTCTTTGTTTTCCTGTTCTATCCCTTCATGATGGCTCAGGAAGATGGTTTTCATCAGTGGCTCACACATTAGAAACACAGAAGCAAAATGCCAGGTTTCATCCCAGACCACTGAATCGGAATGTCTGAATGGAGCCTGAGTGTTGTATCTTTTTTTTTTTTTTTTTTTTTTTT
>PVJS01042209.1:0-17609 GCA_004027185.1 Glis glis | reverse complement strand
ACCGGGGATTGAACCCAGGGGCGTTCTACCTCCGCGCTACGCCCCCAGCCCTGTTTTTTATACTTTATTTTGAAACCGGGTCTCACGAAGTTGCGGAGGGCCTCACTGGGTAGAGAGAGAGAGAGAGACAGGGAGAGAGAGAGAGAGAGAGGTGAGGCTGGCCGCGAACCCGGATCCTCCGGTCTCCGCCTCCCAAAGTACTGGGATTACAAGCATGCGCCACCATGCCCGGCCAGGGACCACACTTTGAGCAGCACTGATTAAAAAAAAAAACAAGAAAACAAAAAAACCCCACTCTGGCACTCTGCAGAATATGTTGGAAGCAAGTGAGACTGAGAGCAAAGAGCAGTTAGGAAATTCAGTTTGTCTGTTATTCATTCATTCAACATGTGTTTATTTTGGAATAGTATATGCCAAATACCCTTGTAAACAGAGGTGATAAAAAAGTGAACAAAATAAAATCTCTTTCGTTATAGAACTTACATTTTAACTAATCAAGGAAACAGACAAAAACATAGCAAATAAACTATATTAGTTGGTGATAAGTGCTATGAAAAAAACTAAAACAGAATGAAAGGAGTAGAAAACTGGTGGGGGTGGTTTGAGGTGATGCTATTTTAAATTGCACAGTTAAATAAAATGTCTCCCTGAAAACATGAAGTTTGTGTGGAGGTCTGAGTGAAGTGAGGAAGTAAGCCACTGTGCCCTGAAGGGAAAAGCTCTTGCCAGCAAATTAGCATGTGTGAAGGCCCTCTATTGGACACATGCTTGGTGAGTTTTGGAGGAATAGCAAGAATCAGAGAGGGAGAGAAGGTGTAAGAGGCTCTCCATCATGTATGGAGGGAGGAGACTGTAGTAGAGATTTGGGGTTTTATTTTGAGTGAGTTTAGAAGCTATTGAAGAGAGATGTTTGTAGAGGAGTGGTAGGTTAATGTCTGAGTAGAGGAAAAATTTGCAGAATGAGAGAATATGGTGGGGTTCTGGGGCATGCTAAAGATGCTGTAATGAATTTAACCACCAACCCACCTGGCTGTATGAGGTTCTCTAGCTGCTCCACGTACAGGTGAAGAAAAGTGTGACAGATAAATCTAGCATTTTGTTTGTTTTTTTCTGGTACTAGGGATTGAACCCAGGGGTGTTCTACCTCTGAGCTATACCCCCAGCCCTTTTTTATATTTTATTTTGAAAAGACCTCACTAAGTTGCTGAGAGATGAGTTTTCAGAATGACAGAGTCAACTGCAGCTTGCTGGCTTAACTCCATGCCTGTCCCTTGGGCAAGCCACGATGGCTTCTCTGGATCTGGATTTTCTCATCTCTTGTTTTCACATAAGGGCAGTGGTTCCTAGAGAATAGTGTAGTTACAAACAATAGGTAAGAAGACTTAAGCTACCAGAGTGCCCAGTTCATTTTAAGGCTACATATATATTAGCTATATTTACTATTTTTGTTGTTTTGATGAAAAAAGAATTTAAAAAATTGATGAAAAAAAAAGAATAGGTACCTGAGTGGAAGATCTGTGAGAAACAACCCACAGTGAAGTACATGGATATACAAGGACATGCCTAATAGCAAAATACTGAGAAAACACACTCGTTGCTTATTTAATGTTTGTAGAACCTTGAGTAATATAATAAATGAATACAGATTTTAGTGGAAAATAGACATTTGATGTAATTTTAAGTAAAATTTTAAAATAAAGTATCAATATACAATTAAGAAATATTTACAGTAGAAATTTTGAATAAGTTTATAGTAAATACAAAAAAGAAATCAATTATAATCCTAACACCCAGAGGAAATGACCAAAATTTTGGTGTACACCCTTTAAACTTATTGCAAAACAAATTAACATACATCAATAATATTGTTTTAAAACTATAGCATTATTTTAAAGTTAATAATGTAATGACAATGGATTTATAATAATGAGATATTTGATAGTGTACCCAGTCTCTTGCCCATCTAATTGCATATCCAGTTGATTTCTTTTGTATCATTTATTACTACTAAATTAGAACATCCTAACTTATAATTATTAATTATTAATAACAGCACTGTTTGATGGCTTTATCAGATAATTCTGATGAAACATGGATCCTGAAACTATGGTACCAACAGGACCCAGAGGACAATCCATTACCAAAATGATAAAGAATGAACTTGTGAGACAAGAAGGGTACCAGTACTCTTGGGAAGTTCAATGGATAATTTCCAGGACACATGATAGGAGATACTATTAGATAACAGGGCTCCCTGATAGTAATATGAGTAAGAGAATCCTAAAACAATAGAACTCTAGTGGAGACTCTTAACTATCAGAAGCAAGCAGGTATGGACAGTAATAAAAGATAAGGTGGGAAGGGCTATGGGGATAGTTAATACAACTGGTTCTAGGAAGCAAGAGCAGTAGCAGCAGTGGCTCTAATTATTATTGTGTGTAGGAATGCACTTCTTACCTGCCTTAGGGCTCCCAAGCATGCAGAAGCTTCAAAGTCTTTTTAAGATTTAGGTCTGGGGCTGGAACAATGTCATTTCTGCTGGGGCTAGTTCTTATTCAACAGGTATTCACTGCCTTATCCAGTATAGAAGAGGCTCAGTGTAAACATTTTCATCTTGATGCTTCAGGTCTCCTGGTATGAATGCCAACTTGGACACTGTGTCCAGCAGGAAATTTCAACAGGTCCTGTTGGAGAAGAAGGGAGGAATTATTATTCTGTATACTCACCAGGATGTTCCAGGGTCCTTCCTCCTGGATACCTGGCTTGAATATCTTGTCCCCTTCAGGGGATGACAAAAGGATACAAATATTAGGAGAGAGATTCTCTGGGAATCATCAGTGTGACAGACTACAAAACTCACAGAACCAAGCCTATCCTTCCCCTTGTATTATTGATTGGAATTCAGGTTCTATCCAATTTGAAAGTCAGAGCTTCCAGTCAACTTCCAATGCTGTGGGAAAGATGATTCTGTGTGAAATGAGGGTCTCCCCTGGATCACACAATACCTGTTGTATCCAGGGTAAGATTATAACTTGAAGATAATTCATAGAAATATCTTAGGTCTTTTCCTGTATGAGCCTGTATTTCTTTTTTTCTCTATTGGAGAAACCCACATGTGAAGAAGCTTAGGAAATGTGGAATCTGGCTGTACAGTCATGTGCTCAGCAATAAACTAACTCTATCCCTATGCAAGAAGGGGAGAATGGATTCTGATGGATCTCTAGTGGGCTTCCCTATACCATTAGATATATGTCTAAAGCAAAAATGAAATGCAGTAACATTCAGTTTTGGGGGGTGGGTGATGAAATGCAGCCCTAATTTATTTTTTATTTTGAAATAGGGTCTCTCTAAGTTATCTACATACTGTCCTTGAACCTTCAATCCTCCTGTCTTCAGCCTCCCAAATACTGGGATTGTAGGTGTGTTCAACCTGTGCCCTGCAATATTTGATATTTTTAAAGATGGTTTTCTACTCACTAGCATGAAGAAATTTGATGAATAAAGATAGTTATCTGTTATGAAAATGCCCAACCCTTTAGGCCTGCTACCACACAAAGGACTGGTGTTGCTTGGTGACTCTCAGTTTATGGTGTACCATCAGACCTATTGTGGTTCACTCAGCGTTTCTCAACCTTTGCACTGTTGACATCTGGAGTGGGCCACTGTTTGCTCTGGAGAGCTGTCCTGAGCATTGCAGGATGTTCAGCAGCACCCTCCGTCTCTACCCACTAGATTCTAGTAGCATACCCTCACCCCATCGCTGTGGCAACCAAAAGGTCTCAGACAGTGCCAGATGTCCCCTCACAGACAAAATTGACAATGGCTGAGAATACTAGTTTAACTATAAGTCAGAGCACAGAAAATATGGCAGTTTTGATAAAAACATGTTTTCCAGTTGACCTCCCCTATAGATACATGGTTAACCTTCTATTTCATATTTAAATAGTTTGGACATGACAACAATTGCATTCTGCAAGCAATTTCTATTGGCATCAATAATCTCTTCTCTCCTTTCAGATTAGGTTGTGCTGCTTCAGATGTTTTCAATCACTGTTTATGAATCGTTTGACACCAAGGTGTAGATTATTAGGTTAAGTAAGAAGTAATTTAAAAATGGTTCAGTGGTGACAAAAAATAAGATGTTTAAGCAGGAATGTAAATTATGCAAGATCTTAAGTCATAAAGAGTCAGCCACCCACTTTTAAAGAAAGTTTGGCTTCATATCAATTGGGCTTTTGTTCAATAGTAACACCTCAAGTGTAGAATTTGTCTAATCCTGTTCAAGTCACTATTCATCTCTGACAAGATCAAAAATTTACTTGAAAAGGAAGGTTAAAAAAAGTTCTATTTAATCTTTTCTGCCTTTGGATTTCAACAAATATTTGACTGTCAAAGCACTAAGCTAGATTCTGTGGCCACTACAGGGTCCTTTTTTCAAGGGGTTGTCAGTGGAGTGTCGAGGACGGGGGGACAGTGACATTACGCTCCTGCCTGAAACTCTTCTGAAGGACCTTAAGGAGAAAGGAATTGCCACTTGGTATCCAGTAGTATTTGTGCGTGGCTTTATTGTCTTGGATTCAGCCTGAGTGTGGTGCCTGCCATCCCTATCTCATAAGTGACCACGCCTACACCCCTTTCTGCCTGGCTAGCCATGGTTCTTTCTCCTGAACCCCATGTAGCAACCGCAGCTGATTGGAATAGGGGTAGGCACGTGATACAAATACATCCAGCTCCTGGCAGCAACTGGATATTTTCTGGCCCTAAAAGATGACCTTGACCAAATGTATTTCCTTCTGAGAATTTAACCTAGGAAATATGCAGTAGAAGTTGTAGTTAATAAACTGCATAAAGAAATGGACCATGAGGTAGTCAAGGCCTGAAGATAGACTCAGAGGTATAAGGTATTATGTCTCACTAAAGTTATAAATAAGAAAAAATATCTGTGAGTGTACAGAAACTAAACATTAGAAGAAATATATTTAGAATAGAGGAAAAGAATAAGTGACTTGGGGGGGGCTTACTGGGGCTTGAACCCAGGGGCATTCTACCTACATCTCCATCCCTTTTTATTTTTAATTTTGGAACACAGTCTCGCTAAGTTGCCGAGGTTGGCTTAGAACCTTGATCCCCCTGTCTCAGCCTCCCAAGTATTGGGATTACAGGTGTGCACTACCATGCCTGCAATAGATGACTTTTTGACTAGTTATCTTGGAGGAAAATAAAAGCTATTTTCAAATTCCCACTTCTCTCTTTTCACTAAAATTACTGTAAGAACTCCATCAAAAGATGCTGTCTTGAAATGGTTAGGTATGCCAGTTGTGGCATCAGCCAACCTAAGTTCAAATGGCAATTTGCCTAAGCTTCATTGAGATGCAGATTACAAAACCCTCTGAGCTGTGATGTCCTCCTTCCTTAAAATCTGGGGATGATAAAGGCTGAAAGGAGCCTGTTCAAAAATCTTCCCTATTAGTTAAGTCTTTGAAGATGCTCACCTCTTTTTTTCCAAGCCCCTGACATTTTCTGGTTCTTCAGTGTCCCTGTTGACTTTCTAGTTCCTGAGTACAATTATAAAACACCTACCCTAGCCGGGCGTGGTGGCCCACGCTTGTAATCCCAGTACTTGGGAGGCTGAGACTGGAGGATCCGGGTTCGCAGCCAGCCTCAGCTACTTAGTGAGGCCTTCCGCAACTTTGTGAGACCTGGTTTCAAAATAAAGGATAAAAAATAGGGCCAGGGTATAGCTCGGAGGTAGAACGCCCCTGGGTTCAATCCCCGGTACCACACACAAAAAATAAACAAAATACCTACCCTTTATGAACTAGTCACTAGTTGAGATATGGACCGTCCTCAGAGGTTTTGAGGCTAACTATCCCATTTAAGGACACAGCTCAAAACTTTCCAGGTCCCTACATGAGACAGCTCTATCTTTTCCAGTCTTAGCTGTTTCTGTTTTCCAAGATAATCACTCAAGTCCTGAAAAATTTATTGATTTGGAATATGTCTCTAAAATAAAACTCCCAGGTTCTGCTCATTTTCTACCCCTAATTGGAATCCTGGATATGTTCTTCCTCTCAGTCTCTCCTGAACCCTCTTCTCCTACAAGGTCTTCCAGGAACCCTTCCCTGCTCATCCCACCCCACACTGGTCCTGCCTGCTCCTAATCTTGTGTGGACCACTCATTTCCACTTTTGCATGCTGTCCATACTATTATTTTGGTGCCTCAGGGTCTGTATCAAATTGCTCCCTGATATCTAGTACTTTGCCTCAAATGTTTTGTTTAATAAATAGTTGGTAATTTTTCTGGGTATGAATATAACTCTGTCAACTTGCCATACAATTCAGCAATATGGTGGCTGGAACACAGAGAGAGAGAGAGAGAGAGAGGCAGAGAGAGAGAGAGAGAGAGAGAGAGAGAGAGAGAGAGACCCACCTAGAAGCTTTATCAGTGATTTGTAAGAACAGGAGAAAATCATGTTTCAGATTGGATTGTCTGGGAAACAGATTGTGGGCTGGAGATTTATACCCTGGAGGTTTATGAGCAGTACTCTTGGATTCACTAACTATAGAATGGGGGGAGGAAGCAGGATTGGGTTGCAGAACAGTTACAATATGACCTCTGTAGACCCTGTGGGTGGAACTGAGATCAGCAAAATGGATCAGAGCCTTCGTAGTGTGGAGATGGGGATGAGTCCTCCAGGCTCACTCCTACTACGTTGACCAGGTTTTAGATATGGGCTAACCCAGAAAGGGAGAAGCAACTCCCTTCAACTGAAACAGTTCCCAGAGAGTGGCCCATCTGTAGGGAGCATTCCCAGTGACTGAAGGAGTAAGTCCTTCAGTCCTCAAGGGAGATCCAGGAGGCACAGGACAGGGTCCAGAGCAGACCTCTGCAAAGGGCTGAAGGACTTTGAGGCTAGGAAGATCTGGTCTAGACCATATCAAGGTCTGTATCTGTGTCAACAATTGCTCTCAACTCTTCAGCACGTTCTCTTGTTCCCACTTAATAAAGTATACACTATTCTGTTGGCATCTAAGTCCTGCAGGGGACAAATTCCCAAACACCAGAATTATTTCTTCTTGGCTTGTGGTTTCTCCTTTACATGGAATATCCTTTGACAGTCCCAGCACTGTACACCCTCAAAACCAACTCATTTCTCCTGTCTCTTCCCCCACCTAGCCCTCTCCCCCAGCCCTTGCTGCAGCTCACACACACACAAGCACATGCGCGTGCGCATACACACACACACACACACACACACACACACACACACACACACAGATTATTCCATCTGTCCACTCCTTCAGGCCTTTGAATATGCCCACTCTGTGTGGCTCTATATCTGAGAGATGTATATAACTTGCTCTGTCTGTGAGCCATTATGCCCCTAGAGGGTGAGAACTGTGTCCGTACCACCCAGCACCAGGCCCAATATATTGGAGTCATACAAAAACATATTTACTCCTCAAATCCTTACCCGTCATGTCACCAGTGCAGAAGAGAATACACTCCTGCATGGGCCTCACTTGGTTCTCCTCTCACACAGAGAGAACTCATGAAGTACAACTTAGTAGACAAAAGAAAAAAGAGGAAACCGAAAGATGAAGCTGCTGAGACGTTCCCTCCCTCCAGGTGCCCTGCAGGACAGGAAACGGAGACTTCCTGCCCATTTGAATGGCAGTATTTTTTGTGGAAGCTCATCCACAGGCATGTATAAAGACGTGCACACCAAACTAGTTCATCCTATAGCATACAAATCGGTTAAATAAAGTTCAAGTAAATCAGGAATTTTTGAAGAGTCAACACTATTTCAAAATTCACAGTCATTTCCCGAAAGTACTGTCTGGTAAAATTGGCTTATCACCTCACTTTTAATGCACATATGTGATTTCCTGCTTACAACAGTTCCCCAAGGGATGAGGGGAAAAAATCTAACTAGAGAAGTTTTATAAGAGGGATTATCTATAGTTCCTGAATAAGAAGCCTTTTCCCTCTACAAGCACACCTGCAGCTCTTAATAACCGATCTGCGCAATTTTCCTCTTGACCTGAATCAAAATTGGCAATAAATGTTGGTATGTCTCAAAAAGTAAGTTTTTAAATCTCGTACTTACTGGTTCATGAAACTGGTTCCCTCTAGTTTACCAGATTCTTTTTTTTTTGGGGGGGGGTGGGCGTTTGCAGGGAGCACTTAGGGATAAGATAGCCAGAGAAACAGAGTCCATTGGAAAAAGAAATCCGTGTGTCTGGCTCTCTCTATGAATTATGACTATTCAAAGGGGAAAAAAGTCTGAACATTTGCCAAAAAGACTGGCGTGTAAAGGGACAGCTGGAGTGCTCTGTGAGGGCTTACAATGCATTACTTGTTCCATAAGGGAAGAAGGGAGCCACTTACCACAGCAGCTCACACGTCACTCGGGACACTGGCACATGGCTACCTCGTGAAGCATTTTCTTCAAAGGAAAAGAAGCGGGTATTTCAGGAAGGTCATTGGCGATGCTTTGGGTACAGACGTGCTGACCTTCCTGGTGGAGATTCGCAGCCTTTGTGGTGTATGGACTCGGTCTCTGTAGATGCCTTCATTGTGCAATAACTTTTATACAGGATGCATTGTTTAAATTGCCAACCCTAATTCTAATTCCCTTGGGGACTCAGGAAATTCTAACTAAATGAAATAAAACCCCCAGTGTATTTTTCTTTGGTTGAGATGCAAATAACATTTTTAACAAGAATGTGAACAAACACATAAACATGGCACAAAGCTGGAACTTTTGACGGGATTATAAGATGTAAATGTTTTAAACAGCGAAGTAACGATGAGTGAAGTAGAATGGGAATGGGACTGTGAACACACTTAAAAATCTATCATAAGAACCAGAAACTCTGCCAGCACTGCGTTCCATCCCTGGACCCCGGCTCTCGGTAGGTCTTTTTGCTCATCGGCCCTGAGAACAGTACTTAGCAGAGTCCCAAGGGCCACCTTCTCCACCAGGGTCACATGCCAGCTCAGAGGAGAGTAGCATCTTTTTATAACCCCAGATTTAAACAAATGAACAAGAAACTTGAAAGACTGATTGGGCATATGAGTTTCACTGAACTGTGATCTATTTATTGTAAGCAACTGGAGTTTATTTCTTAGATTTCCCAAGTTAGTGGGATTCTATCATGTTGGTTGAACATATTCATTTATAAATTTATCTTATATTTGATTTCCCTTAGAAAGATACATTTTTAAGTTGCTACTCATGGTGCATGTGGATGGAAAAAATATTTGCTCAGTCCAGGACTAGGTGTAAATGACTCTCAAGCAAAAGAGAGCAGGTTCCAGGTTCACAGTGAGAACCTTCTAGAAAGCAATTCCACTTGGTTTCCTTAAGGGTGGGGTATATACCAGGGCTTGCTCTCCTCAGCCCATGGCCAGTGCTGAAGCTGCACTAATGGCCCAGGAGTCGTTCAGATTCAAGACAACTGTGAACCATAGAAGCAGAGAGTGGGCCACTTATATACCACTAGGCAGCTCTTCACATATATTTTTAGATCTTTAGCATTTGTGGTGAGACTTAAATAGGAAGGATTAACTATCCTAGATAAATAGTATTTTTCAAAGTCCCAGCGACCAGAAGAATTTACTATTTGAAATGCCTGATGGCAGGTATACTGAATAAAAAGTATCTATTCTCACCAGGGTTTTACAAAATTGTTAAATACTCATAATATTGATGAGAGATCTGAAAATAAGAGGCTCCCACATTGTGTTTAATACTCTGCTCAGATCACATATTCACTTTCCAGGAAGTAGCTAACTTTCATTTCTGTTGAACAGGTCACTTTCTACTTCATCAGCCAGGTGATGAAGGAATTATTCCACTGACTAAAGGAGTCTCTTAGTACTTTTGTTATTGAACTTTTATCTTTATTCAGATTTTATTCTATAATGCCTTATCTGAGACTTCATATTTCTGAGGATGTTTTAATGTTTTTTATCATGTCATATAAAGAAAAGGCAGAAGTACTTAGTAGTTGATTGAAGAACTATAGTTTGCAACCATTGTTGTTATTGCTATTATTATCATCCTTGTCCCAATATTTTTAATTTTGGTGAAATACGCATAATTTACTATTTTAACCTTATTTAAGCATACAGTTCAGTAGTGTTAAGAATATTCACAGTGTTGCACAACCAATTTTAGACTCATTTCATCTTATAAACTGAAACACTGTGTCCATTAAACAACTTCCCACCTGGGTTGCTTTCATCTTTTGGCTATTGTGAATATTGCTGCTATAAAAATAGGTGTGCATATCTTTTCAAGCCATTGATTTTAATTCTTTGGATATGTACCTAAATGTGGAATTGCTGAGTCATGTGATAATTCCATTTTCAATTTTTTTGAGGAACCACCATACTTTCTTTCATAGCAGCTACCTCATTTTATATTCCCATCAATGATTTGCAAAGGTTCCAAATACTCCACATTCTTGCCAACATTTATTTTCTGTTTTTTTAAATAGCAGCCATCCTGATGGGTGTCAAAGGAGATATTTTATTGTGGTTTTGATTTGCATTTCCCTAATGATTAATGATGCAGAACATCTTTTCATATGATTATTGACCATTTGAATATTTTCCTTGGAGAAATATTTAAGTCCTTTACTCATATTTTAATCCAATTATTTGATGTTTTTGGTGTTGTTGAGCTGCATGAGTTCCTTATATATTCTGAATATTAATCTCTTCTCAGATATAGGATTTGCAGATATTTTTCTCCCATTCTCTAGGTTGCTTTTTACTCTATGAATGTTGTTCTTTAATGCATAGAAGGTCTTTGCTTTTATGTAGTTCTGTTCATCTGCTTTTACCTTTATTGCCTACAACCACAGTTCTAAAATTCTACATCCATAGTTGAATTTAGTACTGCTCCCATTTGCCAATAGTTTCTGTGAGTTTTTCAGATATTTAGGTTTGATAGACAAGATGATGGCTCTATTCTTTTGAAGGTCTGAGTTGATGAAAATACAAAGATTACATTTAGAGAACAGCATTTTTTGTCCAGCAAAATTCATACTACTCCTTTTCTTCCCCTTTAGTGAAAGTCTAAAGGGAATTCCTATTAACATATATGTTAGCTCATCTAAGTATAACAAGAGGGAGAAAATAATGCTTTTAACATATATCAGAAATCTATACATTCAAAACCAACAGGCAAAAGTAAGAGACACTGTTCCTCTCAGTAACTATGATCAATACAATCTGCCTTTCTCTAAAAACAAAATCTATTTGTCTACATTGAGAAGTTTCTTTGTATCCTTATAGAATTCCTGAATACTGCAAAACTAAGGCTGGGGAATGAGGTATTGAAGAAGCTGTTATTGCTTTAAAGGACTTGCTGCTCAACATTTGTGCAAGACTTAGTTACTCTAAGTACAATTGTGGGAGTGTAGATTCCTGGTGGAAAATATGGTTGCAAACTATCAATAAGGTGAAACAAACAAACAAAAAAAAACCCGTTTGTCATTCTTTTCAAATCACTACCATTGAAATCTTTTTCCTTTTTCCCTCCAGTTTTTTTTGTGGCACATGTTACAATAATGGATCTACAATATAGAACATTTTTATTGTTGTTTGCACTTCAAATCTATATTTAAGCACTAAGAAATACTTCATTTCGTTTTTCTGGGATAATCCTACAGCTACTAAAGTAGATAAGGTTTAAGGCCCTTAAGAATCTTCAGTATCTCGAGAGCACATGGATTCTTATTGGTCAGATATAAATTTGGTCTCTGCAGAACATTCAAGGTCTCAAGGTTCCCTCAGACTTTTCTGCCTTCTGTCACTTTTGATTTTCAATTTACTAGGAGAAAGTGCATTCCTGCTGGTCATGAACAACTTTTTATTCCCATGTATGTAAGATTTATAAGGGCCTAAGTAAGGTCTCGAAGACCATCAGTCACCTTCTAGAGATAAGCATTTGGTCAGATGATGTGTCTATGGCTCTTTATATAAATATTTCACCATCTATGGAAAGACAAATTGGGCTTATTAGATTCAAAGGAAGTTTTCTTTATTTTTTGTTACTTTGATATTAGCATTGCTTTTACTTTGTGTACTCTCATATTAGAAAAAGAATAAATGTTATGGTAAGAAAATTTAGAAATAAATGGAAAGGGGGGGCTAAGGGAGGGAAGCTGGTGAAGGAAACACTTCAATGGGCATTATGTACATACATAAATTTATCAATGCCAATCTAAATGACATGCAAGGGGAGGGTGAGGGAGTGGGATGGGAGCTGGGGGAAGCTCACCAAGTGCTATGTGCATGTATGTCTTTATTACTCTGAACTTCATCACGATGTATGATTGCAGTGCACCAATAAGAATTTAAAATAACAAATATTAAAAGAAATAAATGGAAAGAAAAGAGAAATATAAATATAAGGAATGATTAAGGAGGGAGAATTATTAGGGAGGGAGAATAGGGAAGAGAATAATAATAATAATAATAATAATAATAATAATAAACCCTACAACATGTGATGTGTCTCTCTGCTAGTTTCCTATAGCTTTGGGATTTATACTGTATTATAATTCAAATGACCTCACATGTCAGGATGGTGAAATCACACAATTAGACTGAGAATTCACCCAAAGGAACCTTGGAAAGAACTTCATCTAGCTTGGTCCATAACTTTCAAGAGAAGAAACCACACTGTGAAATGGTTTTTCCAACTTTTCCTTGGTAGTTAGTAGAACTGGAATTAGAACTAATGATAGTGCATGTTATAAATTCACAACCAGAGAGTAATCAAAATACTGATATTGATCGAACTCAAAATTTAATGAAAATCACTCCCCATATGTAATACATTCTAAATCGTGTCATAGAAGTCCTTGGAATTGCACAACACAATTGAACTGCTCCAGAGACCCTGAGAAAGGAATCAGGGAATGTGGGCCCAGGCCCTGCTACAGGGAGCAAATCTCTTTCCCTTTCCAGTCTTCAGTTTCCTCATCTGTAAAACATAAAGGTAGGACAGATGACTGTTAAAGTCTTTCCTAGGTCTGAAAATAAATCTCTAAGATATTCCTCATTCAAGGTCACATATCATTTCCAAAATACCCAGAACTGGAACACTTTTCCCAGATCAATACTTGCCCAGGAGGCCTTGCTGGCATCCAGCCAACACACAGTCAACTTAGATGTCCAGTGGGCTTTAGAAGAGCTTTTAGTTTTAGTCACTTTGAAACAAGCAAAGTTGCACTCTCTTTATGCATCTACACCATATATTTCTGATATGGCCAAAAGTGTTGCTAAAAGGCTCAAAATGGGAGAGATTTCTTTTTTTTTTCTTTTCCTTTTTTTCTTTCCTTTCTTTCTTTTTTTTAAATCATCAAAAGAGAACAAAGCAAAGCGCATTAGAAGACACCACATTTGCCTCAGTTACTGTGCTGTACTCTATTAAATGGTCTTAGAGAGAAATGGATCTCTCTTCTCCAACCCTGACAGTGGGTCTCAAAAGCAAACCTTAAATTTGTACAGCATGAAGTCAACTCCATTGCACTGCAGAAAGAACCTCAAAAATAGACTTGGTTTATTGAAGAACAAAAGAATGAAAACAGATGTAAGGTTTTTTTAAACAGTAGAAAATGATCTGCAGATGGATGGATTGGATTGCTGTAAGAGCTGACATACTTTTAACTAAGTAGGGTGAGCATGCATCCTATTTTGCCAGAGACAGTCCTGATTATTCCTATAATATTAAATTGGTTATTAATGGTACCTCGTTTCACTACAAAAATGCCCCAGTTGGGCATTAAGTATCATGGTCATCCTTCAAATAAGCCACTCTACTGAAAGGAAGGCATCCCCACACCAGAGGCAGAGGGGGCTACTCCCCTCAAGGCTCCCTTTCAGGGGCCTCACCCATTCATTCATTCATTCATTCATTCATTTTATTGTGGTCCTGGGGATTGAACCCAGGGGCATTCTACCTCTGAGTGACAATCCCTGCATTTTTTTTTTTACATTTTGCTTCTGAAACAGAATCTCGCTAGGTTGTTGAAAGTCTCACTAAGTTGCTGAGGCTCGTCTCGAACCTGGTATCCTCCTGTCTCAGCCTCCCAAGTACTGGGATTACAGATGTGTGCCACCATGCCTGGCAGGGACCTCATCTTGATTCCAAAGTTCAGAAACATTTGTCACCAATGAGCCCACTACAACCAAGCATTATTTTTTCACCTCATTTGCATATGAGCAATCATGAAAAAGCTATTTGTTATACATATGGCAGATCGATGCCCCATCTAGGCCCATATGAAAGCCAGCTCCCAATGGTAGCATGCTCTTGGTTATGGGTCATGGCACTGGGAAGTGAGACCTTCTTTGCTGAAACACAGTGACTCTCCACAGCTTAAGAACAACCTAGCTTGTAACTTCTGCTTGGTTAAGAGAATATTAGACTCCTCAAACATAAGAGATGGGGAAGAGAGTATATGTTAACTGTTAACAGGTGGCATGCACTGACAGGAACAAGAAGGGACAGTGTAGTACTTCTATACAAGAAATAAAAAGCTTTCTTGTGGGCAAGAGAAGTGGACTGCTAATCCACTGTATGTGTTTTATACACATGAGCCAAAATAGTTTCATATATTCTTATGGCTCATCTGCTGGGGAGAGGGATGGTTGTTGGTATGCAAGACATGACTTTGTTTCAAGAGATTTTTTTTTTCAGTTCCACTAAAGAGAGTATTCCAAGTAGGAGACTCTTAGATGACACTCTGGATCCAGATCACCCTCTTTACATTTGTTTTTAACACTCTGGCTTATTAAATAAATCTAGGGCTAGGGATGAACTTGGTGGTAGAGCACCTGTCTAGAATGTGCAAGGCCTGAGTCCGATCCCCAGCACTGCAAAAATAAAATAAAATAAAATAAAATAAAATAAAATAAAATAAAATAAAAACCTAGAAGTTGAAGATAACCAGGAAGTAGAAAAACACCTGGGGTGGGGTCAGGGGTGAGTATCTGAGGAATACAAAGTTCATGGCCCCACCTGGATTCACATCCTCTCCACTCCCTGAAGCATTCCATGCCTCTCCTAGAGTGCACATCACTAGGACATAACTGCTTCCCCTACTTTTTTAATGGTTCAAGTACTTTAGAAAGATTTTCCCAAGAATATAAGTGGAAGGATCTTGAGCTGTTCGTCAAGATATATGCCTTGCTTACTAGAATTTACAACAGTTTTTCAAAAATGAAATGGAAAACCACACCACTGACCTGTTTGCTTGCAAGAGGAACTAGAAAGATTCAATGCTTAATTCGTATTAAAACATCATACTGCTATAAAAATCCTTCTCAGCTGTACCAAGTATATGTAAAATAGATGCTTTATTCGCCTTGTACACCAAAGTAGCAGGCTTACTTTTCATCTCCATCTTGGTTTAGGTTTACTTGACATAAAATTAAAAAGCATGATGCATTTTCTCACACATTATCTTTCTTCACATATGAAGACATTTGCTTTCTTGTTTCTGAGCAATGATCTGATTATTGTCTTTTAAAACATAAAGTCTTGAAGGGCTAGGGTTCACTAATATTTGCATTCAATTTATTTGGATTGTGTCCCTTTGAGAAAACAGCAAATCCTTTCAGTATGCAGCAGGAGAGGAGATATGCTTACATACAAAGGCGGAAGTAACTTTTGTTTTTAACAAATAACTTTTTTCCTCCTGTTCCAACATGGATTTCTGCACATTCATCAGTTGCTTCTACCCCACAGTAAATCCAATTCAATTGTTTAACTGACATGAAACTAGTTCGAAGGGGGTTATATTTTTTTTCATTGTAAGGAAAATAACTCAGCCTCCAGGAATACCACTTTGAAAAGCAGAGCTTAATTTCTTCTCAGAATTACAACCATTTAATTCTCCCCCATTTCTTACTCATTTTTACTCAATAGTTTCCTAAATAATGTGTTAATCATTGCACAGCTTTGGTACAGCCTCATGAAGCAGTGTGTTCATCATAATCTGTGGTGATGAAAAGCTATTTATAAATTTAATCAAAATGGAACAACCTAACACTTTAATATTCATGTAGTTTTATCTACCAAATGAGTGGCTACCACCTGGTTTGGCTAGTCTGCCAGTTTATATATTAAATACACACTGCTCACCACTGTCTACAACTTAATTTTGTATTCCTTTGAGGGAGAATCAATGACAGACTCACCTCCATTAACATTATGTGAATATATATGTGAGAATACCAATGTCAATCCCAATGTCCTGTATAGGGAAGGGGGGAGTGGAGAGGGAGCCTGAAGAAAGCCCACCAAGTGTTGTGTGCATATATGTCACTATCACTATGAACTACATTATGCTGTGAGACTATCATGCACCGATAAAAGTATAAAAATATTCCTAATCGATGCATAATTCCTAGCAGAAGATGGGAAGTACCAAGCAGAACCAGAGTGAGATATTTTTCCTGAGACTGTAACATTTATTGTTCACATATTCTGCATTAATAGGAAAAAAGGAAATTCTCTATGTTCTATCTCTAAAGCAAAAAATGTTTTTAGTTTTGACATTTCTAACATATTTTTCTTTCAATCTCAGAATAACCTAAAGTTTTATTTGATTTACAAAGAGAAGCATAAAATCAGTAACCATTTTTACCTTTTTTTTTTTACAGATTACCTTGTGCTGATATGGAATTAAATAAATCAGAGCATGTAGTAGGGCAGAGAGCACATTGTAGGTAAAATCAAGAAGACTTTCTGACACAGGACCTGAGAGAGGTCACTTGACTTTTCTGGAATTTAGTTTCATCATCAGTGGAATGAGGGAATGGGATAGATGTATCTTTAGGTGTAACTTGCTATTTATTAACTTGCATTTTATTAAGTATAAATTCAACTTACTAAGGATAATATTTTAATTGTCTGTTTAAAAATAACAGCATGAGACACCTTGATAAACATTTTATATTCATTATCTTATGCAATTTATTTCTCAAGACAACCTATAAAATATATATCCGTATGTCCATTTCACATCTCAGGGAAAGGGGGTTCAAATTAGAATTCAATTACATGTTTGCAACATTCCTTCTGAGTGCTTTAGGGGGGTGATTGAAAATCAGTACTGACTGAATCAGACTTGCTATAGCACTTCTCAAACTTGACTGTGCACCCAGATCTCCTGAGGATCCTGCCAAAATTCTGGTTCTGATTTAGCAGGTTTATGGAAGGTGTGAGGCTCTGCATTTATAGCAAGCTCCTAGGTTCTGCCAGTGCTGCCCGACCGTGGACCACACTTGTAGTAAATAAGGGCATAGAGGCTAGCTGTTTTTCTAAGATGCCCCTTATCAGATCGAGGAAGTTTCCTTCTATTCCTAGTTTATGGAAGGTTTTTTATTATAAATTCATGTATTTGACATATATAGATATATTTAGCTTATCTATTTCTTTTTTAATGAACTTTGGTAGTTTTTGTCTTTCAAGGATTTGTCCATTTCATGTAGGTTGTCAAATCTATTGGCATAAAGTTGTTCATAATATCCCTCCTCTCCTCTCCTCCCCTCTCCTCTCCTCTCCTCTCCTCTCCTC
>PVJS01042208.1:0-17607 GCA_004027185.1 Glis glis | reverse complement strand
TAGTGAGGCCCTCCGCAACTTCGTGAGACCCGGTTTCAAAATAAAGTATAAAAAAATAGGGCTGGGGGTGTAGTGCGGAGGTAGAATGCCCCTGGGTTCAATCCCCGGTACCGCAAAAAAAAAATATTGATTCATTGAATTATATGGATCTTCAAAATGTTGATACATTTCATTGCACAAGGTTTAAAATTCACATTTGCTACTATCAAGATCCCATTAATAAAATATTTAAATACTCAAATGCTGTCTAACTCATGGTAGGAGATACAAGTTTTACAAATATTTATATTTACCTGAAAACTTGAATTTTGTCATTTGTAATAATGCTGTTATTTGTTATCCTGAACATAATAGACTCAGTACATTCATTCTGAAAAACCTATCTACCAAGTACCCAAGACTGAGCAGCCAATGTCTGTAAGTTCTTTCAGATAAAAAGGAAGTTCTATGAAAAAGTATGACGAGTGCAACTTAAGCTCAAGTAATTGTATACATTTTTCCTTCAGACAACCATTGTACCATGGTATGCTACATAAATATTGTATGTCTATAATTCCCAAGCCCTGTGCCAAAGTGTCACCAAGGAGTCACTCCACAGGATAATTTAAAATTTTAAGAAATACATGGCAACATCTACTGGACACCAGACAGACTACTCTCTGGAGATTGTTCTGTTTCAACAGTAGATCACAGCTTATTCCTTTTTCAGAACATCATATATTTGTGAAGATGAATTTTCTGCAGTTACTATGATTAAAAAAAAGCTACTACACAAAAAACAAAGTATAGTTGCAAATGAGGGTGACATTGGTTTGATTCCAAGCTTCAAGAATTGGTACAGTGATCCAACAGGTATATGCTTTTAATAATTCACTTTTATGTATGTTATATATTTTTCAATTTACTACAGAGGTACTTAGAACTACTTAAACAGAACTTGTAGGTCTGGTTGTTTTGTTTCTTGTTTGGTGAAGGGGCCACCATTAAAAAAAAAGTCATGAGACACTATGGTTTAAACTTAGGAATATATATATATTCCTGTATATATATATATATATATATATATATATATATATATATATTTGATTCCATTTGATCACACAGAATATTGAACAACTACTGTATACCCAAGGGTTGAGACATTTAATAAATGCAATATTTTACCACTTCATCAAAGGAAGTCCTAAGAAAAATCATTTTTCCTTCAAGTGCCCATGGTGGTGAAAACTATAATAACTATGAGAATAGTTAGGTACCACTGCTATGATTCATGTTTTTAACCAGATTGCATTTGCTTCACCAGTAAATGCCAACACATTGAAAAAGGCAAATTGTTTCTCAGTGTTGTTACAAAAGTAGTTTTGACCCCACGGAACCATTGCAAAAAGGGGATCTGTTTCCCATACTTTGGGTTAAAGGAATGATCAAGTGTAATCAGTGCCATCCGGCTTCCTGTAATGCAAGCGCTGGCCAGATTCGACTTGTGAACGCCTTGCCTCTCTGCTTTCTTATTGCATGAGTCACTGCCTTAGGAACTGGTGGCTCTGTCCTGGTTTATGACATTGTCCTGCATTCTCAGTTCTGAGAACACGTCCTCACTTGAACTCTGGCCCCAGGCATTTTGCAAGCTTCTGATAGTGACCCTAGTTTTCTCTATGTTTGTCACTCTTGAACTCCTACCAATTTAATACACTGTGTGAAGCATCAAACTTAGTGTCAAATACTCCAATATGATATTGGTTAATATAAGCAATATGTCAGGTACTATATATATAAGCAATATGTCAAATACTACATATGTAAGCAATATGTCAAATACTACAATAGTGTCAAATACTCCAATATGATATTAGTTAATATAAGCAATGGGACTATAAATATATATATATATATATATATATATATATATATATATATTTGGAATATATATATATTTATATATTATTTTATTATATATAAAAATATATAAATATATATTTATATATTTATATTTATATATATTTATATTTATATTCCATATATATATATGGAATCAGGTAGCTCACAATACTGACTGGAAGCCTGTCATGCGAGGCTCAGATACAAAGGCAGGGAGCATAAGCAAGATCCAGCCTGGAGAGCTGCATTTGGAATGCCACTAGACCCTCTTGATGCTCCCCATCCCATCACTGAGTTCTCAATCCCACTGTAGCTGCTGCAGCTAACCTCAGACAGGCTTCACACCTCTGTGTCGTTCTCTCAAGATTCAGTTACCTGGGTGTGGGCAGTGACTGACTATGGTTTAGTCATGGACGCTTGACGTCCCTGTCAGGAGGCCAGGAGGGCAGGTGGCTTTCCTCTTCCAACTTCTGACTCTCGCCTACTTAGATCTTTAGCCAAAACAGAAAGGGTGTGTGACGGTGAGCAGCGAAACTGACAAATATCAATAGTGTTCACTCCCATGGTGAACAACATCCCAACACACACATCTCCCCAATCGGCAATTAAAAAAGGTGTTTAACCCTTCACAAAATTACTCCCCAATCAGCGACATGAAAAAATGCTTATTTCTCCTTGCCACAAATTGAGGATATCCTGATGATATCCTATTAGTCCTATAAGCATTTTTTGTCATTTTTACCATAACATTTTTATAACTGCCATGCTAATATATCTTATTAAATGCTTAGGGGGAGTTAGAGGAAATAAAAGGATATTATTTAAATTATATAGTGATCTATTTTGTGCATAAAGGAAGGAAATAGAAGTAAATTCTACAATACTTAGTTGTAAGATGAGCATATTGTAGTTGTTATTTATAACTTTTCCCATCGTCTACTAACAATTATGTTCTTCAGGTTCTTCAATGTAACACAGGAAATCTGTAGTTAAGTGATTCCTACCTTTACTCTTGATAGAGCTGAGTGACAATATAGGACTAAGGTTGTTTAGGATTAACTTTGAACACCAGTTTTCCCCAGAGAGATAGATTCAATCACCCTAGCCAATACCATAACCCTTGTTTTAGCGTGTTTTCTTAGTGCTGAGAGGTGCCTGACATGATCAGATGGAAATCTAGGAGTCCAGAAAAATGGAACTGTTACTGGTTCTTCTTCAGTACTGAACCTGTAAACCAGTAAAGAAAAGAAGCAAAAATGGAAAGCAAAAAGTATCTAATTGGTAATTAGATGGAATTGTGAGAGATATTCTTCCCAATTCCACTTCTTATTTATCTAGCTCATAATTGATAGCTAGGGGAGAATTAGCACCATATACTGATCGCTGTTTCAGAACATATATTGTATCACAGATGACAGAATGTGTTTTTTCAGTTAGTAGCATAACCAATCTTCAGTATCCCATTCCACTGTGGGGTTGATATGCCAGCTCCTTAAGGGGTTAAGAGCTACATAATACAATTCATTCAGTGTAATTTTTTTATTTTTATGTACCATTAATTGAAAAAATATTACATAATTTACTGTCTTTGCCCATTCAGACTACTATAAGTAAATAACAGAGTTATTGGCAATATATAAAAATTATAAATTTATTTTTCATAGTACTAAAAGCACTAGAAGACACAGGAAAGCATTCACCATCGGGTGAGAGATGCCTCAAAGATGGCACCTTCTGGCTGCATGCTTACATGGCAGAAGGAATAAACTCCGTGTCCTCATATAGTAGGTGAGACAGAAGGGCTGGGAGGCTCTCTGAAGCCTTCTTGATAAGGTCACTAATCCCATTCATGAGGGTCCCACCCTCATAATTTAATCACCTCCTAAAGGCCCCACTTCTTAATATGATCACATTGGTGATTAACCTTCAACATATTAATTGTGGGGACATATTCAGACCATAGCATTTACCACGTATGGGAGACCATGATAATACAAAAGGTAACCAGTAAGTCCTTGAAGTATTGGTGGAAACATGACGTGCAGGGAATGCATGTTATGAGACAATTAAAACTTCATTCCACTGATAATGACCTGCTCCATGACTGGGGTCAAATGTAATCAATCTATTACCAGGTATCTGGACCTGCAAGAACATGATAGATTCCTGAGGCTCAGAAATGGTTGTGGCGAATGAAAAATTGGGCATTCAGAGGTTGAAGAAGACAGGTCAGCTTTTATGAGGTTAAGATGTGAGAATATAAATTGCCTCCAACCTTGCCACTAAAACCACTTAGAAAACCACTAGGGTGAACAGAGAATGGGTCTGACCTATATCCATTCCATTTGGGTGTTGAATTTCCACTCCAGAGTGGTTTTCTCTTTGTTGACTGGTTGGTTTTATTTTTATTTTGGTTAGCACGAATATGGGGCATAAATATTCTTACCTTTGAACCTACTCTGAGATATCTATCCATATATATCTGGCCAGATGATTAAATGAACTCCCATAGATTACTACTCCAAGCCATCTCTTCTTCAAGGAAATCAATATTGAGATTTACCTTCAATATTCTAATCAGTAAGAAGACTTACTTTCCACTCTCCTCTAAAATCGTCCCAAGGGAAGTTGTAATATTCTTGCCGTTCACTTTGGAATATACCAAACACTTTTGCAGAGCCATGGGTAACCAGGCTTGATTTATTTTCCTTTTGAATTAGCTACTTACAGTCAATGTGCTAAGTAGCCATAGATGTGAGTAGGCGGGAGACACACCGCAGATGAGTAGGATACCAGGAAAGTAACAGAACTTACATTATTTACCTGCAAAATCAGAATCTGCATGATCTCAATTCTGTAAACACACTTCCAATGGGTAATAGAGTGCTGCTAGAAAATTCCAATTTTATACCAAGATGAATTAGATAATACCCAAGACATAATAAGAAAACTAGTTAGTATAGTTACCTTGTGGCTCATAGCCAAGAATTAGACAAATGGCTGACAAACTTCTGGGAGGTTCCACATAATAAATATTTTAGGTTTGGTGGGCCATGTGGGCTGTAGATGCAACTCAACTCTGCTGTGGTCATGTGAAAATAGGTATAGACAAAAGGTAAACGAGTACAGCTGTGTCCTAATAAAACGGTATTTCTAGACACTGAAATTTGAATTTCATGTAATTTTTAAATGTTATGAAATATTACTCTGCTCTTTGGGTTTTTTTTTAATTCTTTAAAAATGTAAAACCATTCTTAGCTCGCACAAACAGGTCAGATTGGCATGCAGACCATAATTTGCCTGGACCAAATGAGGCTCCTTCGAGGCCCCATGAAAAGCAAAGAACTACTTTGAAAAGGAGAACAATTGCTTGCCCAAAAGGTTATAACTTTGCTTCAAAACCTTCATAGATTTCTGCAATGATTCAGCCTTCAAAGTTTTGCCATTAGCTACAGACAGCAGCCTAGACTATGACTGGCACTTGGAGCAGTATTAGTTATGCAGGGCCACAGGACCAACCATGGATGAGCTGCTTCCCTGCAGCTGGACCCACTGCAGAGTCATCCCCTGCCGTGTGTTCCTTACAAAGGCTGGCTGTCCTTAGGTTCCCTGTAAATTGGTGGCAAAATCATAGCTAACTTTGCTATGCGTTTCCCAAACCCAAGATGCCTACCAAGTGTTGTGCCTCTTTCATAATGGTAAGGAACAACAACAAAATCAAGAAAAGAAAAACAGAAACCTTGTTAGCATTTTGGATATGGCTTAAATTCTATTAACTATTAATTTACTCAGTAAACATATGGCATCTAAAAAGGAAGATGTAATTTCTACAGTAAATTTCCAAAATCACAAGTGTGCTGCCTTATATACTGTATATATGTATACTCTATGTTGATACCATATACAATATTTATGTCTCCCCAGAAGTGCCATTAATCCAACTTCATCAGCATCATTTGGTTCTGCCTGGGCTTGAGTTTCATTTTAATGGAATCTTACTTGGCTTCTTTCCCTTGGCATTAAGTTTATGAGATTATCTGTGTGGTTGAGTCTAACAATAGTTCATTTCTTGCTTGCTGAACAATATTCCTTTCTATGAATAACAAATGTTCAATAAATTAATGGAAGTTGATCAGGAGTAAATATTCTGGTGATTCCAACAAAGACAAAAATCCAAATTTTTTTAAAAATTAATTAGCTATGCACTTTGTTTTCTAAACATTCTAAGGACCTTCTTCAGAAGAAAAAATTTTGCACAGTGAGAATTCCATATTGTGAACAGTAATAGAACAAAGTTCCTCAGCTATACAAATGTCAAGTCCTTATACCTCCAAGAATTAGCTCACAAAATATTAAGCAAACATAAAATTGGCAAATCGGATGTTAAACAGAAACAAAGAATAAAATTTGAGGTTAACAGAAGAAATAAAAAAAATTGATGGATAATATTAAAACATGTGGAGCAGAGTTAATCATAAACTATTATTAGAAATATGGTTTAAAAGTATTGATATATAATGTTACTAATTAATTATCTGCATCTGAAATCCCAGATTATATCAACAAAATTCTGAATAAGGGCAAAGGATTTTTGTGGATGAAGAATGAAAGAGGGTAGAAGTAAAAGATTCCTCACTACATATGAAAAGCAATGATGGGAGTACTGGGGCAGGATGTGGTGGCACACACCTGTAATCCCAGTACTTGGGGGGCTGAGACAGGAGGATAGTAGGTTTAAGGCCAGCTTCAGCAATATAGTGAGATTCTCAATAACCTAGTGAGACCCTGTTTCAAAAAAATAAAAAGGGCTAGGGGTATAGCTCAGAGGTAGAATGCCTCTGGGTTCAATCCTTAGTACCACACAAAAAAAAAGCTTCAAAAGCAATCATTGGTATTTTAAACTGAGTATAGATCATCAAAGCATAATAGGCTTAGCTAAAGTTCCATTTAAAACAAAAATTAACCAGTTGTGGGATTTAAAGCAGGATTTCTACTTTGCACAGATCAATGTGTGTTTTTTTTTTCTTTTGAGCTTTTTATGTCAGTGCTTGTAGGTTTATTTTTCTTAATCTTTGCAGTGGGTTCCCTAGTAAGGATATATTGTAATTCACTTAAACAACTTCTATTGAATGTCATGCAGCTTGTTTCCAATGTTGACTATTATAAATGGTGCTGTACTAAAAATCCGAAAATGCATGTGTAAATATTTCTTTGAAAATATTTGTATTTTAAATTATGATGCATATGAACATGCTGGATATTCATCTAAAGGAAATTAAGTCATTGTCTTAAAGAGACATCTGCACTCCCATATTTACCACAACATTCCCCAATAGCCAACATATGGAAACAACCTGAATGTCTGCTGATGGATAAATGGATAGGGAAAATGTAAAATAAATTTATATACAAGGGAATATTATTCAGGCAATCCTGACATTCTGACAACATGAATGAGCAAGGAAAATATTATGCTAAGAGAAATAAGCCAGACACAGAAAGAGAAATACTCTATGGTCTCATGTATCTGAAAAATCTAAAAAAAATTAAACATATAGAAAGAGAGGATAAGGATAACTATCAGGAGTTGGGGGTGGGGGAAATAGGAAGGTGTTAGTCAAGAGTATAAGCTTTCAGTTAGAAGATGAATAAGTTCTGGAGAGCTAAGGTACAGCAGGGTGACTTTAGTTAATAATGAAGCATTGTGCACCTGAGATTGGTTAAGAGAATAGATCTTCAGTGTTCCTACCACACACACACACACACACACACACGCATGCACGCACAAGGTAATTATGTGAGGTGATGGGAATCTTAATTAGGCTGATTGTGGCAATCATACCTGCAATACCTATGTATACCAAACATCATCTTACGAGTTTCTCACTTATCTTTTAACTTTCCTAATCATGATTTTTTTGTTGTATAAAAGCTTTAAAAATATTATTATGCTAGTATATTCCTTTAGGGATTCTGTGTTTACTTCCTTCACTGGAAGGCCTTTTCCATCCCAAAGTTATAAAAATGATGTATCATATTTTATTTTATGATTCTAAGGCATGTGCCTCTTTCAATTTCATGCTGTTTTAAGTAATCTAATTTGGGTACATTTTAAATACTACTAAGGAAAATATTTTTATTTTTTTTCCAAAATTTCCCTTGCATTTATGACATATTAATTTTTCAGATAATCTTTCTGAAATCAGCTTACCAAACTTTATTAGAAATCCATTTTAACTTTAATAACAGAACATATAGAATAATTTCAAGAAGAGAGACTAATATTTCTAATGTCCTATCCATGAATATAGTTTGTTTCTTCTTTTTTTGTTCTCTAATCTGCTAAAGTAAACATGTATAAGTAATTTATAACCTTTATTTATTTTGTATTAACTTTATCCTAGGTATTTTGCAGCTTGTGGTGTTATTGTGACTGTACTCATATTTAATTTCTATTTGTAATTGGATTTTACTATGTTAAAGGAAAACCATTTATTTGTATCCTGACAAACTAATAAACTACGTTCTGATTCCAATGGTAGTCATATTTCTACTTCACAGTTATCTCCATTGCTTTTGATCTCTACCTCCCTTGAGTTTCAACAGTTTGAGGGCTCTTTTTGTTTGTTTGTTTTGTACTGTTTTATGTTAGGGAGTAGTGATGGTGGTTTTGGTTAATAATTAGCTGGTATTGACATTTTAAATGACAGAGGAACCAGATTTGGTTTTGGCTGCCCTGCCAGCCCAGTCTTAAATAGTATCACAAGTATTAACTAGACTGAATACAAACAATTCAAGAAAGAAAGAAAAACAAAAACACTGAAGTTTTATTTAGAGAAGCAAAGGAGGGGAGAAAAAACAAAGCAAATGTTCAACATGATGCCTAGGGAATTGGAGAAATAGACCATAACACCTTGAAACAGATGTAGGTCATGCATGCAAATCCCCAATCAATATGGCCTTGCTCAGCATGACTAATGGAATGATGAAAGCTGAAGAAAAGAAATGGTTCATTTTCTTTCATGTTAATAATAGTCTTGGTATCCTTTGGTCCAAATAAAAGAACATAGCACATAAAATATATCAAAATAGGGATTACCTAGAAAATGAACCATAAATAGCTTCATTTCCATGGTCCCTTGGAAAAACCAATGAAAAGTAGACCAGAAATCTCATGGGTTTGTTTTCTTTTAATTGAGAAGTATTATTCTGGTATAGAACATGATGTTTTGATATATACACACACATTGTAGAATGGCTAAATTGAGCTATTTAACCTATGTGTTACCTCACAAGCAACACTCTTTTTGTGGTGAGAACTTTTACAATCTATTGTCTTACCAAATTTCAAATATACAACACATTGTTAACTCTCATCACCACCATATACAATGATATCTTGTACTTAATCCTCCTGTTTAACTGAAATTTTGTGACTCTTGACCAAAATCTCCTCCCCCAGCCTCTGATAACCACCATTTTACTCTCTACTACTGTGAAATCATGTTTCACATTCCAAACAAAAGTAAGATCATTTGGTACTTGTCTTTCTGTGCCCGGTTCATTTGATCTAAAACAATGTTTTACATGTTCATTCATGTTGTTCCAAATGACATTTTTTTCAAGATTAAATAGTATCCCTATATATGTGTTCATGTATGTGTGTGTGTGTGTGTGTGTGTGCACATGTATGTGACATTTACTTTATCTTTTAATCCATCGAGGCAACGAAAGCTGATTCCATATGTTGGCTATCATGAATAATGCTGCAATGCACACAGAAATGCACATATCTGACTTTATATTCTTTGTGTGTATATTCACAAGTGGTATTGCTGGATCCTATGGTAGTTCTGCTTTTATTTATTATTCATTATTTATTTTTGGTACTGGGGATTGAGTCTATGGGCATTCTATCTCTGAGGTACATCCCCAGCCCTTTTTATTTTTTATTTTGAAGCAAGATCTATGTTGCTAAGGCTGGCCTCAAATCTGTGATCCTTCTGTCTCAGCCTTTCAAGTACTGGGATAAAGGTGTGTGCTACCACACTTGGCTTACTTTTAACATTTTGAGGAACTTCCATTCTGTTTTCCATAATGACTGAACAAATCAATATTTTCACCAAAATTTTTCAAGGGTTCCCTTTTCTCTGCATCCTTGCCAACACTTGATACCACTTGTGTTTGTGATAATGACCATCTAACAGGTGTGAGGTGATAATTCATTTTGGTTTTAATTTGCATTACCCTGGTGATTAGTGATTCTGAGCATCTTTTCATATATCACTTGTTATATGGCTTATTTTGAGAAGTGTCTGCTCAGGTCTTTGTCATTTTTTAATCTGGTTATTTGTTTTCTTACACTTGAATTTTTTGCATCTCTTATGTATTTTGGATATTAGCCCTTTACCAAATGTATGGCTTATAAATATACTCACTCATTCAGTAGCTTGTCTCTTCATTCTGTTCAGAGTTTCCTTTGCCATGCAGAAGCCTTTTAGTTTAATGTAATCCTATTTGTTTACTTCTGCTATTTTTTACTTTGATTTAGGGGTCATATGAAAAAAAATTGCCCAGAACAATGCATCCGTGTCTTTTCCTTGTAGTTTTACAGTTTCTGTTAGAGAGGAGAGAGAGAGAGGGAGAGAAAGAGAGAGAGAGAGAGAGAGAGAGAGAGAATGTTATGTTACTTAGGGGCATTCTACCTCTGAGCTATACTCCCTGCCCTTCTTTTTTTTTTTTATTTTGAAACAGGGTTTCACTAGGTTGATGAGAATCTCAGTAAAATATTGAGGTTTGTTTCGAACCTGATATGTGGTACTTCCATTGTTGTTTGTCTTGAGAGATATTTTTTATTTCCTTTTTCACTTCTCCTTTGATCTAGTGGTTAGATCAGAAGCATGCTGATTAATTAATACATTAATAAAATTATTTATAAATTTCCTGAAATTCCTCTGAAATTGATGACTAGTTTCATACAATTTTGGTTAGAACATATACTTCATACAATTGCAAACTTCTTAAATTTGTAAAGACTTGTTTTCTAGCCTCAACTATGGTTTATCCTGGAAAATGTTTTGGGTGCATGTGAGCAAAATGCATATTCTGCTTCTGTTGGAGGAGATGTTCTGAATATGTCTGTTAGGCCCATTTTGTTTAAAGTATAGTTCAAATCTACTGTTTCCTTATTCATTTTCTGTCTGCATGATCTGTCCATTGTTTAAAGTAGGGTATCGAGTATGCTGCTATTACAATCTGTCTTCCCTTCGGATCTATTAATATTCACTTTATATATTTAGGTGCTTAGATTTTGGGTGCATATATATTTAAGATTATTGTATGCTTTTGATGAATTACCTCTTTATCATTACATGTGATGGGATTCATTGTCTCGTTTTACAGTTTCTAACTTATAAATATAACTGAAATTAAATATAACTTAAATATTACTTAAATTATAAATATAATGACCTCTGCTCACTTTTGATTTCCGTCTGCATGCAGCATACTTCTCTATCCTTTTACTTTAAATCTATGTGCCCTTAAGTGTATAGAGAGTCTCTTACAGGCAGCATATAGTTGGGGCACTTTTTTCCCCTCCATTCAGCCACTTTATGTCTTTGCTCAAACCATTTAATCCATTTATATTTAAACTAATTTTTGATAGGCAAAGACTTACTATTATAATTTTGTTGTTTGCTTTTTGCTTTGTAGATATTTCTTCCTTTCTTTCTGCCTTAATCCCTTTCTTTGTGACTAGATGATTTTCTCTTAGTGATACACTTTGATTCCTTAGCTTATATCTTTTGTGTATCTACTATAGTTTTTTGCTTTTGGGTTACTCTGATGTTTACATAAAATACTGTATGGTTATAACAACCTACTTTAAGCAGATAGCAACTTAAGTTTTATTTCATAAAATTAGTCTCCATTTTTACTCTACCCCAACACACAGCCCATAGTTTAAAGCTACAACTTTTAAAGCTTTTTATATTATGTGTCCTTTAACAATTTAAGGTTGTGACTATGTTTTTGATAGTTATGCTTTTTTAATTTTCATATTGTTAATTTAAATGACTTATGTATCACCATTTCAGTACTAGAGTATCTGAATTTTACTTTGCACTTAGTTTTACCAGTGGTATTCTCATGAATTATTATATCAATATTTTATTTTCTTCCCTAAGAATGGTTATGCCCACCCTCCTTGCCATCTTGTATGCAGACATTAACTAGAATGAGGGGACTCAATTATGCTTTCCTTGAGATTTCTGAAATGTTCATGATTAAGGTAACTACAATGGTGATAGAATGGCATGTAATGACACAATGTGGAACAATAATGCATTGTAATACAGAATGTTTCTGTCTCTGAATTGCTTTTGATCATTTTATAAATGATTTGAGAGTTAGCCTTTAATAATTAGAAATCTGTAAAATTGCTAATCTTCCAAAAGGAAAGTCACTTAAATTTTCAATTATACTTTGCTGTATTATGGGGGAGAAAGAGTGATAACTTGGAAATCTATCGACATTTTATGATCATTATGATATACATTATCAGATCTCCATATTTTTTCTTATGACTCTCCTTTCCCTGGAGAGTCCTTCTTCCCCTAGTTTATTTAGCAAATTCATGTTTGTGTTTAAGATTCAAATTATGCATGTCCTCCATGAAGTCTTTGCTGACCTCATTTATTCTCCCTCCCTCTCAACTCACTCCCAGAACTCATCATGCCTTTCTTTGTGCCTCACTCTAACATTTACCTTCTCACTTGTTTCTTTGTCTTAATCCTTCTCTGAACTCTGAGTTCTTTCAATATATAAATCATTTTCTTGTCCCCCTCTGTAATTAACCCCAGAACCCAACACAAATTGTTGGTGCAGCTAACAGTAGGAAGAGAGACTAGTGATCCTTCATTCTCCACTGAGATAACTGCCTTATTGTTCCCGGGTCCTGGCTATATGTTCAGTTACTATGGTATTTAATATGTTCTCACCAATTGCAACTACAAACAAATTTAACCTTACATTCCCTCTCAAATCACACCTACTTTTGCTTACAGCAAGAACATTTTGCATTTTTTAACCTTATTACATAGCTTAAATGAACATAAATAAAATGCTTGCTGGCCTCTGTCTCATTTGTTTATGAATTGCTTTAAGCTTCAGGCTGTGTCTGCAAGGAAATGGGGATATGAAAAGGATTGTTCTCCTAAGTATTCCTTCTTCTGTAAGCCAAGAAAGCTAAATCTCATTTAAAAGGTGAATCTTGTGCAAAAAAAAAAAAAAATTGAAGGTGTTGAGGAAGTTAGCCAGGTCTACCTATGGGAAGAACATTCCAGGCAAAAGGAACAACCAATGTAAAACCTTACAGTAGCAGTTTGCTTAGTATGTTCAAAGAACAGCAGCAAAGTATCTAGTGAACAAGGATGAGAATAATCTTAGATGAGGTAAGAAAGTGAATTACAGGACTCAAGCCATATGCGCCGTTGGCGATGACTGTAAGGGCATTGGCTTTTATTCTAAGGCATATGGAGAGCCCCTCAAAGGTTCTAAATGGACGAATGGCATGCTTAAACCTATGTTTTTAAAAGGCTTTTGTGGCTAAGTTGAGAACACAATATAGGGATAGGAGGGTGCGAAGAAAGATTACTATGGTTCTCCAGGTAAAAAATGTTGGTAGTTTGGATACCCATAGCGGTGGTAAGCTATGGATGGATTCTGGAAATGATTTGAAGGCAGAATTTACTGATGGGTTTGATTTAAGGAATAAGAGGAAAAAAGGAAGTAAAAGATGACTCCAAAGATTTTATTCTGAACAAGTAAACTGGAAAAGATTGTGAGTAGATTTCAAGCAAGTGAGATAAAATATTTAGCTTTAGCTATGTAAAGGGTTTCTTTAAAAATGTCTTCTAGAAATCCAACTGAAGATATCAATTTTGTAATTGGATACATAAGTAAGAAGAAAAATTTTCTCCATCCCGACCTTTTACCCATGGCACACAACCCTGTTGACAACTCCCTTCCAGAAATAGACCTTCCCTTATGCCTACTCAGATTAGAGTTTTGTGAAATGCCTTTATTCCTTAGACTGTCCTTCAAACTCTAATGACCTCAGCCTTGTATTCCAAGCCTTCTTCATCTTCCCTTGCCTCCGATTACCTAATTACAGATGATCCCAAACTATTTATCTCTAAACAAGATGGTTTTCATGATTTTTTATACCCACCCACACACGTTTGACTGCCAACTACTTATTGGACAAAGTCCTTTTGCCCAGTACCTTTGTGTACATTGTTCCCGCTGCCTAGAACATTCTTCTTTAGACCTTTTTGAATCTTACCTGTCATTCAGCTTGAAAGAAGTTTCCTCTCAGAACATTTTTCACACCTCACTACCCTCTAATATGTGCATGCCCACACAAACAAATCCTCATTTAAAGTTCGAGGCCACTCCCCCTTTCAGTATTTGCATATAGCTGTTAGAGGTCCTTAATGAGGGAGCTCAACTTTATGAATTTAAAGAAGGAATGTGTTTTCTACAACTATTATATGAACTATATAAAAAAGACATCAATGTGTTATGAACCAATGGAGATCTGAAACAAATGGAAATATAATAGCAAAAATCAAATAAAAAAATGGTAGCAAAACAGGAGTTGCTAACCTACTTAACACTAACCAATGGGGTTTTATAAGCACCATATGGAGATGAAATTGGCAATTAAACATTGCAGACATATAATTATGTCTGCTTGTACCTGTATGACTGTGAATATCTACATATAGGTAATTTCGCAAACCGTATTTAATTTCTGCAATAATTTGGGCACTAATTTTCAAAGTAAATCTTGTACCATCTTTTTTGCTATATAATTGAAAGAATATATCCAGGTATTGTTAATAAATGTTCAAACAATATCACTACCACTATTTGGTACATTATGATGTGAGACTATAAGACTATAATACACTAATAAAAGTGTAAAAATAAACAAGTAAATAAATGCTCAAATGAGGTAATAAGGTAAAGCTTATGGGAAGCTTATTAGACATACCATAGAAACAGTTATCCCTACAAAGATCTTTTTATATAATTTAATAGACATAGAGATGATATAGATTATGTATAAGTAGAGGTATAAATACATATAGATGTAGACATAGTTCTGTTTGTGTATGTGGGTGTGTATGTGTTTCTCCATTACACGTGCTAATCTGGTGTGAGCCACTGCCAAAATGAAAACAAACAAACAAACTTTAAATTCTATTACCCTTGCAGACCTAGCTAAGTACTAATATACAAGTGACTCAATGAGTTTTACCACCACACCAGTTCACAGCACAACTAAAAGAATGTCGGCTTTTAACCACTGCCATCTGCTGCCATCCAGTGAGACCTCACGTGCCAAAGCTCACCAATAAGTCCTGGCAATCTCTTGTTGGTTTCTATGTCCAGCACCACCTGCCTTCTCCAGAAGCGGCATGGCTCTGCTTCTGGGAATGGTCCCTTCTTCTGTTGTATTCATTGGTATTGAAATCTATCCTGTTACAAAGCTTCACTCTAACCATGGTTAACTGATCCAAGGGTTGGTCCTTGATCCATGATATTCTCCCAAATGTTTAGTTTCGAACATCAAGCATTCTCACTCAGGGCCAAATCTTAAATCTTAATAGGTTAACACTTCAAAGCAGTCAGTGACCAACCATGAAGAACACCAGGGTACAACAAAAGAGGCAGGAATGAGAGAATGATAGATGGGGACAGAACCCTAGTAGCAGGTCTGTCCATGATCCTGAGGAATAGTTCCATCCCTACATCCATGTACCTGTTGCTCCATCCTTCCTCAAAGCCTAGGAGCCAACAGAGACACTTGTTGGCATAGGCTTGCTAAAGCTGTGTTTCTTTTACTTGCAAATAACAAACACCCAACTTAATAAACTGACCATAGTGTAAACCTAAATGCATATGACCTGGAGTAAGTCATAATTTCTTCCTGGGATTTAATATCCTAATATATACAAATGAGGAGTTGGAGAAGATGAAACCTAAGAATCATTTCAGATTTAATATTCTGTTAAATGAAGGCCCTTATAGGACTAATCTTGTCTCTTAAAATTATTTCCATCTTGAACTTTTCTAATAGGTACACCATGGTCACCAATGCAATAATCTCATGACACTGAAGAGAATAATCACCTACTTCCAAACTAAAAAGCTTTTAAACTATATTGCATGGGGCAACAGACAGGGTCACAAGCTTTGAAGTCAGAGAACAAGATGGAAACAATTCTAAGAAACATAGAAAGGAAAAAAGCAGCTTTTATACGCCTCATTCAGTCTTTTAATGATCTAAAAATGTCAAGCCTACAGAAATCGCCTATTACTTAATCACCAGAGATTAGGATATATGGCTCTTTTCTGATAATCTATCTGATGATTTCTCCTAGTTATTCTATAAACATCTAAATTTGTTTCATATTCACCAGTCATGATCTCAAAGAATATAGAGATTCCAATGAGAAGGTGAGACAAAAAAAGAAGGAAGAAAGAAATGAAGGAAAGGAGAAATCAAAGAAAAGAAAAAAAATGAAAAGGAAGACATAAACCACAGAATAAAATTGAAAACTCAATATTCTATGATATAGAGGCTGAGGAAGCTTAAAATAAGACAGTAAGTAAATAGAAAAAATGAGATACAACATGGGAGCAGCTGAGATTTCCTGAGTGGTGTTGTCTTGGTTACAAATTCACCAGGAGATGGTTACAGTTCACTCAGAACCCATGGCTCATGTCTCATAATGTGGGATGAACTTAGCTTGCATTTATGGTCGCTAAGATCCTTTGGATCTCGCCACTAGGTTGCTTTGCTGATTCAGTTTGAAAAAAAAAACAAAATGTCAGAGAGATTTGCACAGTCAATAAGAGGAGGGATGGGATTCCAAGCCACTTTTCCTTGTGCTCTTTCAACTACGCTCTTTCCAGTTTCATGAAATGGTCCAAAGGCCTGCGAATTCTCCCATCTATTCTGAAGGAAAACAGTGTGGTCAACCGGATCCCAAGTCTACGCTGGAGGGAAGATCTAGAGCAGGGTCTCACAGCATGTGTTCATAGGACCAGCACCGTCAGCATCATGTGGGAATTTTCTAGAAATGCAAATTGATACCCCATCCTCCCCTGCCACTGACATATTAGATCAGGAGTTAAGGATGAACCCCAGAAGTTTATGTTTTAACAAGGCCTCCATGAGATTCTAATGTACGTTAAAGTTAAGAAGTTGAATATCAGTGCTTTTCAAACTTTAACATGCATAAAAATGATCTGGCAAACTTGCTTAAATTGAAGTTCTGATTTGGTGGCTCTTGAATGGGGCCTGGAATATTTCTAATAAGTTACTAGGTAATATTTATGTGCTATATTACAGACTAAACTGTAATTAATAAGGACCTAGCTTACTATGCTAGATCCTTAGCCAATAGATACAAAAGGTCACTTAAATTAAATTTGAATTAATTAAATGAAATTAAGCCGGGCGTGGTGGCGCACGCTTGTAATCCCAGTACTTTGGGAGGCGGAGACCGGAGGATCCGGGTTTGCCGCCAGCCTCAGCTCTCTCGCTCTCTCTCCCTCTCTCTGTCTCTCTCTGTCTCTCTACTTAGTGAGGCCCTCTGCAACTTCGTGAGACCTGGTTTCAAAATAAAGTATAAAAAATAGGGCCGGGGGCGT
>PVJS01042207.1:0-17607 GCA_004027185.1 Glis glis | reverse complement strand
GCTGAGGCTGTCCTTGAACCTGCAGATCCAACCCTCCTGTTTCAGCCTCCCAAGTACTGGGATTACCAGCTTGTGCCACCATGTCCAGCTTTTATGTGACTCTTTACAAATCAAAAGAAAGCTGGGAAAAAATTAAGTTCAATTAATTTTGTTCTTTAATGTATTTATCACTGGTACCAGAATTTATTTCCTTCCAAATGAATGTAACAATGTAAATTAAGCATATTGCCACAAACTCAATGATTTTCTCTTTAACCAGCAAGTTAAATTGTGATAGTTAAAACCAAAGTACAACAGTTTTACCTATGGTTACACATTGGCCCTTTTTTTTAGTTAACTATCTCACAAATTTATGCAGGTTTTCATGGGTATAAAGAGAGGTTGATGGTGCTGTATAATATATCCATGAATAAGCAAGTTCTTACAAGTTGTATTAGCAACCACAAGTGTGATTGGTTTCATCAAGATATAGTTCCACAGTCTTATATTTCTTTCATTCTTTTTGTGGATTTTACTAACTTATTGATTACATTTTATTTTAATTCTTCTATTTTGTTTGATTTTTAATATATGTACATATATATGTGTGTTTATACATATATGTATTTCTGTTTTGGTTTTTTATTGCTTTTAGCTGTAGATTTCACAGCTAAGCATGTGATTAAACAGAAATAACTAGAGCTGATTTCAACTATGCCACTTTATTCAGTGTGAATTAGAGGGAAACTATGTGAATAACATTATTTGTACATTTAGAATATCCTAATTTTATATTAGGAGCTAAAGTGGTACGAATATAAATACATTGGTAAGTAATCCGTAGAGAAACAAGGTTGTTTTTTTTTTCTGCCTGTGCAAAGAAAATTAGGAAAACAGTCAATATTTGTTTTCCAGAAACATTTACTCTCTGCCCCAGATGTATGTCTGTTTGCTTGGTGTGTATCATTCTCAAGAGATGTGGTTTATTACAGCCACTTGGATGACAGTCTTAGGAATCTAAAGACAATTGTTTGTTTTCCCAAAGTACCACTTCCCAATGTTTATTATTCAGCCCTGAGGTATTAAAATGATATGTTCAGTTCTGGGTGATTGTTTTAAAAAATTATTTCAACTATTTTAGTACTTGTTATAAATAAATGCCAATTTTGTGACATGTAGTAAATGCTTAGAAGCAGTACATTGTTTTAATATAAAAGTTGCCTTTACTTATGCTTCACAGAACAATGAATAACAATGGAAAGCTCCCAGATCAATTCTATACATGTTTATTTGCAGTAGGTAGACATTTCAAACAGAGACATTTATTTGATTGCTATTTTAGATTGGATTATCTCTTAATATAATTTAGTTCACAGTAACTCCTAATACTGAAGATTATAAAAGGTTGTTTCTCCCTCTGTGCAGCTATGTTGTATTGATCAGTTTCCACATCGTTCCAGATGAAGTTCTCACTGATCATTACACATTCCAGTGATATATCGAACAGTTAAGTATATATCTGCTGTAGCTTCATGAGTAGGGTACAAAACACACCTTGCCCCAGTGCACAAATTAATGTACAATAGAACATTGGCCAAGTGTTCCAGTTCTATCTCTTTGATTTAAAAGGACCATGGTTCAGTTCTGACTTCACTATTTTGTATTGGTCATGGGCAAATCCAAAGATCACTAGAGCTCAGTTCATTTATCTGTAAAGTAGGTAAAGTAAAAGGATTTGAAGTGGAGTGTTAAAACCAATAAAAAATAGTGCTTGACACAGGTCTCTCTCTACAGTTATTCCAATTCCATTACTATTACATTCTTCACATCAGAATGGTGTGGTGAACATCACGTGGGCTTGAAAGTTAGAAACTCATTCTCGACTACAGATTGTGTCACTTTGAGCAAATAATATTACTGATCTGTCTTATTATTATTTAGAAAAATGAGGGTATGATTTTCTCTCACACAGTATGATTGGATGATTAAATGAGATAAATGAGATAAACTACATGTTTCATAATAAGTGTCCAGTACACATACAATTTTATTCTAGATTCTGCCATCTAGCTGAAGAAAATTATCATAAGGCCTAAAGTATAGCATGATGACTAGAGTTGATAGTAATGTATTATATTGTTGCCATTGGCTCAGAGCAGAACTTAAATATCCTCAACACATACAGACACATGCACACACACACACACACACATAACTGTGAGGTGATGTATATGTTGATTGTGCTGAACAGTTCACAGTGTATATTTACATGAAAACATGACATTGTAAGCCTTGAATATATACCATTGTCAATTATACTCAAATTTAAAAAAAGGAATAAAAGAAATTACAAGAATTATAAGCCCTTAAACCCATTAGACTGTAATGAAATGGTAAAATTTGGATTACAGAAAACTAGATGGATTGATTTTCAAAGGAATTAATAAATTTTTGTTTCTAAATACAAATGGATGCCGGGTGTGGTGGCACACGCTTGTAATCCCAGTACTTTGGGAGGCAGAGACCGGAGGATCCGGGTTCGCGACCAGCCTCAGCTCTCTCTCTCTCTCTCTCTCTCTCTCTTTCTCGCTCTCTCTCTCTCTCTCTCTCTCTCTCTACTTAGTGAGGCCCTCCGCAACCTCGTGAGACCCGGTTTCAAAATAAAGTATAAAAAGTAGGGCCGGGGGTGTAGCACAGAGGTAGAACGTCCCTGGGTTCAATCCCCGGTACCGCAAAAAAAAATAAATAAAATTAAAATTAAAAAAAATAAACAAATACAAATGGATCATATTTTATGTCATGGAAGAAAAATTCTATTTGTAGAACAAATGTATCTAGTCATTAAAAAAATCAAGAAATCCTCTTGAGTTTTACACTTTTGGAAGTGTACAAATATTGTACTGGATTTTCTACTTCATCTAAAAATATTTAACAGAATACAAACAATCAAAAATAAAGTAGTTAGCAATCAAAGCCAAACTATCTTAATTAATAAGTCATATAAAAAGACCTTTATGTCACTCTTTTTATGTCACTCTTCCTTAAACAACAACATAAATAAGGTACTTAAGAAAGATAATTTAGACAACTATATTTAGGTGCCAGTAGGCTTTTTTTTTTTTTTTTTTTTTGCGGTACCGGGGGCGTTCTACCTCTGCGCTACACCCCCAGCCCTATTTTTTATACTTTTATTTTGAAACCGGGTCTCACAAAGTTGTGGAGGGCCTCACTAAGTAGAGAGAGAGAGAGAGAGAGAGAGACAGGAAGAGAGAAAGAGAGAGCTGAGGCTGGCCGCGAACCCGGATCCTCCAGTCTCTGCCTCCCAAAGTACTGGGATTACAAGCGTGCGCCACCACGCCCAGCTGCCAGTAGGCTTTTTATATGATTGCCTAAAATCAAAAAACAGTGGTCTAGTGGCTCACTTTCACTTTCCCTTTCTTAACAACTTCCCCTAAAATATTTAAGACCATAGTTATATATTTACATATATTATATATTTATACTATAATTGTATATATGTATATATTATATATATTTATATTATATAACCAGGGGCATTCTACCTCTGAGCTAGATCCCTAGCCCTATTTTATTATTTTGATTTTGAAACAGGGTTTGCCTAAATTGCGGAGGGCCTTGCTAAGTAGCTGAGGTTGGCCACAAACCTGCAATCCTCTTGTATCAGTCTCCCAAGTCCTGAGATTACAAGCATGCACCACTATGCCCAGCTCATATTGCAAGAAAATGGAAAGATCTGGAGAGCATTATGTTAAGCGAGATTCGCCAATCACACAAAATGAAGGGTCATATGTTTTCATTAATATGCGCAACGTAGGGAGTAGTGGGGACACAAAAGGGACTCCAATGACAATGGAGAACCCTCAGAGGTGCAAGGGAAGGGGTACAAGGGAAGGGGAAGGGTAAGAAAGTAGTGAACCCATGGAATTACTGTCATAAACAATGTGTATATGTGAGATTATACCAACATCATTCTCAGTGCTACATGTGGGGGGAGGCGGGGGGGAAGCGGGGGGGAGGGACACCAAGAGCTGTGTGCATGTATGTTAACACCAAACTGATACTCATTGTGATGTGAGACTACAATGCACCAATAAAAACATAAAAAAATAATAAAATGATCATAATCAGTCATGTAAGTACACAAATGCAAAGGGACTGTAAAAACATGCCTAATGTCACACAATTTCAGTATCATTTTAAGGTACTAGAGTTTCCCATATTGAAAATTGACCACAAAATGTCATCACCATGAATATGCATAGATCAAGAGGCTTATATGTGAGAAATGGCAAGTTTTTCTGCAAGATCTCCATTTGTGACCAGTTCGAATTAACTTGTTGAAATGACAGATACCTTTGCTGTTAGTCATTAATTGATTTAGGGCACAGGGCTGTGTTAGGGAGGGTTGGGACAGACTGAGAGAAGGAACTCTTTTTTTTTTTCGTGGTACTAGGGATTTAATCCAGGGGCATTCTAGCTCCGAGCTACACCCCCAGTCCTAATTTTAATTCTTTATTTTGAAACAGGGTCTTACTAAGTTGCGGAGGGCCACACTAAGTAGCTGAGGCTGGCCGTGAACCCAGATCCTCTGGTCTCAGCCTCCCATGTACTGGGATTACAAGTGTGCACTACCATGCCCTGCTTGAGAGAAGGAACTTTGTCCAGGATTCTGGTATCCATTGAAAGGTCCTGCAGGTGGAGTGTTTAGAGTTGTTTTTGTGATTGTTTGATCCACATTTCCTACATCATCATCTTCGCATCCTGGGTTACCTGTAACAGGAAGTTCTTGCTGGAAGACTGCATGTATTTGTGTCCTATACTACTCTAGTAGGTGCTTCAACTTTTTCCAGATTCTTTCCCAAATTTATTGAGATATAGTCAACAGTCAAAAATTATATATATTTAAGATGTGCAACTTGATGCTTCAATATATACAGATACTATGAAATTTGTAAGAGTCAAGCTAATTAGCATAGCCAACACCTCACATAGTTACCAATTATTTTCAGTACTGAGAACATTTAAGTCCCACCCTCTTAGAACATTTCATACATGCAATCCCATACTATTAACTCGAGCTTCCTCAGTGTCCATTATATATCCAGAACTTATTTATCTTGCTTAACTATAACATATCTTGACCAAGATCTTCCCAAATCCCAAGCCCCAATCCCTAGTAATGGTTGTTCTGTTTCTATGACATTGGCATGTTTAGATTTCACATATAAATAAAATAATGCAGTATTTGCCTGTGCCTGGCTTATTTCTCTTGGCATAATGTTTTCCATGTTCTTACAAATGGTATGATTTTTTCTTTTTTAAGGCTGGATAGTATTCCTTTGATTAATTCGCTTTATCCATTAACCCACTGAAGGCCATTCAGGTGGCTTTCATATCTTGCCTATTATGAATAGTGCTAAAGTGAACATGATATTGCAGATATCTGTTTGAGAGACTGATTTCATTTTCTTTGGATATATACCCAGAAGTGGGATTCCTGGATCAAAAGTCAGTTATGTTTTAAATTTTTGAGGACTCTCTATACTGTTTTCCCTAATGGCTATACTAACTTATGTTCTCATGCACAGTGACCAAGGGTTTTCTTTTCTCCACATTCTTGCTAACACTTGTTATAATTTGTTTTCCTGATAGCTATTTTAATAGCTATGAAGTAATATCTCATTATGGTTGTGATTTACTTTTTCATGATAATTAGTAAAGCTGAGTCCTTCTCAAACTATTGGTTATTTCCAATAACCAATCTGGAAAATTATATTCCTTGATTTTGAAGATTGAATTGAATTATTCCATTAATTATTTTTGCATTCCATTTTATCTCTTTTCTGACATTCTATAACTTAGCTATTGGGATTCTAAGATGAAGCCAATAGTTTTCTCATTTTCATTCCTACTTTTTACTTCTTCATCTTCTTGCTTTGCTTCCTGGCACTTGTCCTCATTTATCTTCTAGCACTACCTTGCAGTCCTGTGCTAAGCCATATTAGAGCCAAGGCAAAGGGAAAAATCAATAATACTCATCTCTATTCTAAAAAGTATTTTACTAATTTATGATTTAAAGTGTAACGTTTTTAAAGTGTTGTGCTAAAGTGCAATTCATTTGGTTATGAGTTGATGGGTTGTCCTCAGATCTTGCACTGCAGGTGACTGCTTTGCTTCCTTCCCTCCTCAGTGCCCTCCCTAATGGGCCAGGCTGCGTACCCTTCCTGCTGCTAAGTCAATCTGGAGCCAGTTGAAGGCTATTGTGTTTCCTAGGCTGGTTGTTAATTCAAATCAAGAATATCACTTCTAATATCACTAGAATTAGAATTATTGAAATCATTTTTAAATAGAAAAAACAGAGGGGTTGGAGACAGTAAAGAGAATAAAATTTCAGAACCAACAAATATATACCCAGAGTATGTATTATATATAATTCTATCTATCATCCATCTATCTATCATCTATCTATCTATCTATCTATCTATCTATCTATCATCTATCTATCATCACACACACACACACACACACACACACACACACACACACATGAAGATACTGACACAAAGAATTGGATGCTATTTTCAAAAGTAGGAATATTCAGAGAACTAACGGTAGTTCTTTGTTTTCAATTAATCTGCATTCTTTTGCCTCCACCCTTACCCTCATTCATCGCTAGTACAAAAGGTATAAATATTTCTTTTGTTGTTGTTTGGTACTGAGGATTGAACCCAGGGACATTCTACCTCTGAACTATGCCCCAGTCTTAGTCTCCAATCTGCTATCCTCCTGTCTCAGACTCCCAAGTACTGGGATTATAGGTGAGCACCACTTGGTCTGGTAATAAGTGCCTAAGACTTTGGGGATTTCTGTGGTGTGGTGTCAGTGATGTTATCTCTTATCTTTCCTCATTGAGAGCTTTGAGTTCACTTTTCTCACACATTTTTAGTACTACTTGCCTCTTGTCCAGAGACTTCTCAGTTTGTAAAATGTTGTGGTTTTGTTCTTGACCCCCATTTTCTCCTACTCGAAAGTTTGTGTCATAAAATGAAAACGAAACACCCTTTCTTATTGTAGTGGATTTCGAGGATGGAAAGTAGATGTAAATGTTCAACCTACTACCTCTATTTAAAGAATGGCTTTTTAAAAATGTTTAATGTATTGTGCTAAATTTCATTAGCACAAAAGTAGAATAAGATGAGTCAAAATCATTTCAATGACACTAAAGATGTGTTTAATGTATTCACTGTTTTTAAAAAAAGGGTTTCAAACATCTACCATGTATCAGGTGCCATATTTTTTACTCAGCATTCAATCTCTTAGGGAAAATAAAAATACAAATGGACCTTGTTTGCAGTCTGAGTTTTGTTATATTGTAAAAAAATATCTCAAGGTACTATGGATACAAATAGAAGAAAGTTTAACTGTGTTGAAGTAAGTTATCTTTTCCCAGAAAAGATAATATCTGAGCCAAGCCATTAAAACAAAGTAGAAAGTATAAAAGAATGATAGAGTATGAAGAGGGACTGTTCTAGTAAAATATAAAGCAATGCATGTGAAATTCTGGAGTAATATTACAATAGAGAGGCCTCAAGCAGTTCACTCAATATAGAGTTCGGAAAGACAAGAAAGAAGCCAGACATATTGGCCCATGACTGTAATCCCAATACTTGGGAGGCTGAGACAGAAGGATGGCAGGTTCAAGGCCAGTCTCAGCAACTTAATGAGGCCCTCAGCAATTTGGTGAGAGCCTGTTTCAAAATAAAAAATAAATAAAGTAGGGCTGGGGGGGGACAAGAAGGAATAGGAATAAGAATTGCCAAGTCTCTTCCTTAGAAGTCTAAATCATCTGTTCCTAACTTTATTGAATTAAAATCTCTACACCCAATATGAACACTACATATTGACATAGAAGTATAAATGCAATTTAAATGAATGAGTTTACTCTATGCTAACCAGTAAGCTATTACCTGAATTTTAGGTTTATTTAATGAGGATCATATTTACAATACATACACTCTAAATGCAAGAAGCTTAAAATTATGCAACTTTTGAAGAAAAAAATGACAAAGTAATGCCAAAGAAATCTCTGTTTCTATTATTGTCTGTAGATCTGATTCTAAGATACATTATTGTGTTAGGGGAAAAAAGAAAAGAACTCTGGGACCATGAATCAACTCTTGACTTTCCATTAAGATACTAAAGTCAGAGTCTTGCCAAAGCTTTCTAATAAACTGACATGACCTTTCATTCCGGTGAACCTTTCAGTGCTTTAAATTGCCATCATAAGGAAAAAAGAAAAAAGAGTCAAAAAAGGGAATTAGAGCAAATATAATCTTTTTTAAAAAAAGTCTATCTTTTTTTTTTTTTTAAAAAGCATATTTACATCCAGGTGCTAAGTGCTTTGCTACTGTTACTGGTAGAAAACATAATGACGAAGAAGAGCTCCTATTTCTGAAACTCTTTGCCATCTTTAATTGCACCTTCCTAGGGCACTGCTAAAAATGGCATTTCAACCTAATTGTTTTCTGCCAAGAAATTGTCACTGACATTTCTTTGTCTATCTATTCTTAATTAATTAACCCCTCACTGGTTTCATTAAAGCAATTTATATAATAGATATTTTGACATGTACTTTTAAAAATTATTAAAGGGCCTGGGAGTCATGCTGCAAGATACTCCGCATAATCATTGCCACCTTGGGAGTCCACATGTGGTAACAGAGACATGGGCGAACAGTTGTGCTTCCTTCTCCTTAGATGACCACAGATGTAAATCTGTTCCCCCAAAGAATATTTTAGTATTTATGTCAGCATAAAAAGTGTTTCCTCAAGCTGTTTTCACCCTTCCATTACAAGTAAACAATCATTCATTTACATTTTTTTGTGGTACTGGAGATTGAACCCAGGGACATTCTACCTCTGAGCTACACCCCCAGCCCTATTTTATTTTATATTATTTTATTTTATTTATGTTATTTGATTTTATTTTTATTTTTTAAATTTTTTTGCGGTACCGGAGATGGAACCCAGGGTCATTCTACCTCTGAGCTACACCCCTAGCCCTATTTTTTTATTCTTTATTTTGAAACAGGGTCTCACTAAGTTGCAGAGGGCCTCACTAAGTAGCTGAGGCTGGCTGCAAACCCGGATCCTCCTGTCTCAGCTTCCCAAGTACTGGGATTACAAGCGTGTGCCACCATGCCTTGCTTATTCGATTTTATTTGAAATAGGGTCTTACTACATTGCTGAGGGCCTGACTAAATTGCTGAGGCTGGTCACAAACCTACTATCCTTCTGCCTCAGCCTTCCATGTACTGGTATTACAGATATGCACTACCATGCCTGACTCCTCATTTACTCTTGAAAAGATTATATTCATGATGCATTGACACTCAAATTCAAGCTAGAAGGAAACACAAAGAAATATTTGTTTTTGGCCGGGCGTGGTGGCGCACGCTTGTAATCCCAGTACTTTGGGAGGTGGAGACTGGAGGATCCAGGTTCGTGGCCAGCCTCAGCTCTCTCTCTCTCTCTCTACTTAGTGAAGCCCTCCGCAACTTCGTGAGACCCGGTTTCAAAATAAAGTATAAAAAATAGTGCCGGGGTTGTAGCACGGAGGTAGAACGCCCCTGGGTTCAATCTTCGGTACCGCAAAAAAAAAAAAAATTGTTTTTCCATTATGAATTATGTTTTTTTTTGGGGGGGTGGATGGGATTGAACCCAGAGGCATTCTACCTCCAAGCTACACCCCCAGCCCGATTTTTTTATTCTTTATTTTGAAAATAGGTTTCACTGAGTTGTGGAGGGCCTCACTAAGTAGCTGAGGCTGGCCATAAACAGGGATCCTCTGGTCTCAGCCTCCCAAGTGCTGGGATTACAAGCATGCGCCACGCCCGGCTCCGATTTTCTTTCTTGTTTGGAAACAGGGTCTCCCTAAGTTGCTGAGAGGCTCACTAAATTGCCGAGGCTGGCTTTGAACCTGTGATCCTCCTATCTCAGCACTGGGATACAAGCGCACTCCACCACAGCTCAGAAAAGTGATAGATGAAGATTAAAGCACTTGTGTAAGTATATTATGACTTTGATGGTTTCTGTTTGTCTATCATCATAAAATTTTAGATATCTCCATTTCTTTAAATTTTGGATTTATCCATAAGGGCCTTCTTCATGAATTATCATTAATTTGTTGAGCAAAGAACACTGATATTCTAAAACTTAACAATATTTGTATTCTATGTCCCGTTTTTCACCTTTTCATACTTTTAATTTTTTGTCATGTGTCAAATAGGACTTTGACCACTAATGTGCTTATTAGCTATAAATTTCTAACCTTGAGATTAAGTTATTTACTCAAGTTTTAAAGTCTCTCCTTTAAATGTTTTATGTATACCATAATTATACTTTCATAATGCAAAACAGAACATCCCACCCAACTGCAACAGAATAAACATTCTTCTCAAACCCACATTCTCCATGATAGATCATATGCTAAGACACAAAGCAAACTTAATCAAAATTAAGAAGACTGAAAACCTCCCAAGTATCTTTTCTGACCATAATAAAATGAAATTAGAAGTCAATAACAAGAAAATCAGGGAAAAATCACAGATATGTAGAAATCAAATAACATACTCTTGAACAATCCTGGGTTAAAACAATAAAGCAAAGAAGAAATTATAAAATAGGCTCTGCATGGGATGTGATGTGCATTCATTAGAAACTATTCTTTTCCAATATGCAATATCTATCTATCATCTATCTGTCATCTATTTAATTTGATACTGGGGATTGAACTCAGGGAACTCTACCTCTGAGCTATACTCCAGCCATTTTTATTTTTATTTTGAAACAGAGTCTCTCTAAATTGCTGAGGATTTCGCTAGCCACCACCCTGATTAGTCAGCAGCCAGGGACATGTAAGCAAAACTCTCCACCAGTGGAAAGATGAGGACTTCTGAGGGCTCAGGTGATTTCTATCACTCTGTCAATAATGTATGTGTTATATAAGGTACATACATTGTTGTTTTAGATCTAATGCTATTGCACACAGAAGAGGCTATGGTGTGGTACGAATGTAACTTCTCTGTGAACTGGGAGACTAGAATAAACACATGACTTGTTTTAGCCCAGTTTCCTTCATTGGGCAATTGGAACCAAACCTGCACTCTCTTTCTGATGTATGCCTGTAAATGAATAAACATTTTATATGTTTTTTGTCTTTTTATACTTTTATTGGTGCATTATAGTCTCACATCATAATGTAGTTTGTAGTAATTGTGACATACATGCACACAGCACTTGGGGAGCTTCCCCCTGGCTCTCTCCCCAATCCTCCCCTTCTCCATACAAGATATTGAGATTGGCATTGGTATTCTCACATATGTACATAATGTCAGTGAAAGTGTTTCCTTCATTAGCTCTCCCTCCCCCCCATCCTCCCCAAGACCACCTCCCTTGCTCCACTGCAGTTTCTCTTCCATTATCCAAAGTCCCTCTTGTATCTCAATTACTCCCTAGCTTCTGCATATGAGAGAAAACATATGACCCTTCACTTTCTGTAACTGGTTAATCTCACTTAACATAATGTTCTCCAGGTCCATCCATTTTCCTTTCCTGCAAATGACATAATTTTGTTCTTCTTTATTGCTGAGTAGAATTCTATTGTATGTATATTCCATAATTTTGTAATCCATTCATCTGTTGATGGATACCTGGATTGGTTCCATCATTTAGCTATCATAAATTGTGCTGCTATAAACACGGATATGCATGTATCACTCTAATATTCTGATTTCAGCCACCTTAGAAAGATACCTAGGAGTGGTATAGCTGGATCATATGGTGAATCCGTTCCCAATTTTCTGAGGAATGTCCACACTGATCTCCATAGAGGCTGCACTAATTTGCAATCCCACCAACAGTGTACAAGACTTCCTATTTTAAACAAGCTACAGATGATTTAGTTTTTCTTTAAACTATTTAAAAAGTATCCATGGAAAATTTCATAATTCCTCCTAGACAATACTAGCTATGCATTTCATATGATGGGGTACAGGAAACACTACCCAAACTATGATATCTACTGAGTATTTTATGCTGAAGGAAATTGAGGGAAAAAAAAAAAACCATCGAAGCAGAAAACCCTGTCTGATCTTCTCCTGCTTCCTCTCTTTTGAGGACCCTTATGTGACACATACTGACTGCCCTGTATCTGGAGGGAAGGGATGTTACACAGAGAAGCCCCAAATAATTTGAATAATAGTCATATTTCTACACAACTGTACGTTCATCAAACTAAGAAAAAAAGATTTTTCCATTTTTTTTAATCTTCATTTTTGAAGGCTTCTATGTCACTTAAAACTTCTGTTAAATACATTTTTTCCCAGTCTGTTTTTGTGACAGGGATATCAGCCATGAACCATGCAACAGGTGAGGAAAAGATACTACCATTTTTTTTTTCCCTATACGTGACACTTACTACCTAATAAATTCTGGTAGATACTATAGCTTGGATTTAGAATATCCCACGAAGGCTGATGTGTTGAGGCTTGGTCCTCAAGGCAGCAAGGTCCAGAGGCAGGGCTTTTGGTAAATGATTAGATCATGAGGGCTCTATCCCCATCGTTTGAACGGACTACTGAGAGGTAGTGGGAACTATAGGAGATGGGACCTATTTGAAGGCAGTGGGTCCTTGGGGACCAGGCCTTGGGAAATTATATCTTGTCCCTGGTTGTCTGTCTGTCTGTCTGTCTGTCTGTCTGTCTCTCTCCCTCTTTTTCTCTCCAGGCCACCATGAGGCAAGCAGCTTTGCCCTGCCTCACTTCAGGCCAAAGCAATGGAGCCAGCTGGCAACAGACTGAAACCTTGAGCCAAAACAAATATTTCCTCCTCTTAGATGATTTTCTCAGCTATTTTGTTACAGTAATGAAAAGATAACACAGTAATTTTATTATTACTATTTCTTTTTGCGGTACTGGGGATTGAACCCAGGGGTATTCTACCTCTGAGCTACACCCCCAGCCCTATTTTTTATACTTTATTTTTTAAACAGGTCTCACTTACTTGCGGAGGCCTCACTAAGTAGCTGAGGCTGGCCATGAACCCGGATCCTCTGGTCTCAGCCTCCCAAGTATTGGGATTACAAGCATGTACCACCACGCCTGGCTCACTAATTTTATAATTTAGTTATAGAGCAAAGCAGCTGCTAAGGAATAACACTTGAGTTTTCTATTTGAATACAAAACGGACTTATAAATATCTTCATCCTTGGTTGTATAACTTTTGGCTCTGTATATTTAATATGTACATTGTATGTATGATATTCTTATTTGTGGAATTGTCTGGTTTTAATTATCTGATTTCATCTAGTCAACACATTTTATTGAATACTTCATATATTCCAGGCACTGTGCTAGGCACTGGATACAGTCTGTAATTTTTAAGGAGAGATCCCCAAATCAACAAACTATAGCTCTATATTTTTTATCTGCTTAAGAATTATGGCAAGTGAAATGAGGTCCAAGAAGGTTGTAAGATATGATGGCTAGATTAGACAGTTAGCAAAGATGTTTCTGCAAAGGTCTTTAAGCTATTTATGCAGTCTGAGAGATCAGAGCTAGTCATGGAATAGAGGAAAATTCATGATAGTAATAACTGTTTAAAAATATCACTATTATCTGAGCAGCAAATACTTGTTAAATATTTTAAATATCTCTAACAATATGGTTTGTTGTTCTAATTGCTCTAAAAATAATATGAATTGATTCTGTGTTTTTAAATAGTTTTCCAGGAAGAAAAAGGAAGGAAGGAAAGAAACTACCACTGTGAGGTACAAAATAGGTTTTTATAAACATATGAAAAATTGAAAGTTTAGACATTTTTCATTCTGTGTGGAAAATGAAATTTTAAGATGAAGAGACCACAGCAGAAATATGCCTATTACATGTACTTTGCAAATAATATAATGTATTTTTTCCTAATTGTATGAGCTGGTTTTCTTTCTTTGTCTTTTTTTTTCCTTTAAGTGAAATGCTTACCAGAACATTTTGAAGTCCTACAATAATATCATTAACTATATCGATTTCATGCTCCTGTTTCTTATGAGGACTTACAAGGTTTTCAGGTCACAGTCTAATTTAAGGATTGGGAGATGTGAGGAATATCTCATTTAAATATGGTGAATTATGTATGAGAGGTTTAATAGGTTCCCCACAGCAATGCCCTAATTATGCTTTAATTCATTAATAGGAAAATTCTAGTTTATGTTGGATGCTCCACATTTTCACAACTAGGACAGAATTGAAAGAATTACACCATGTGAATATGGAATAAAATCATTTTTATCCCCTCAAAAGAGTCATCTTTTTGCCACTTCATGAAATGATCACATTTGTTTTGCATTGCAATACAGAATATAACAACGATTTTAAATTTAAAAAGTAGAGGGAGCATATCAGTTTATGTTGCTCATTTACCCACACTAAAGACTGTTGTCATGGCATGCTAAAAATGCTTTAAAAAGATTTCACTGATTGCTTTCACTTAACTGCCACTTTGCCATTTATTGACTTAATTTTGCACAAAATGAAGCACGCTTAAAACCCACAAGAAGATATTGGGTTTTAGTTTTACATACCTCATCATGGAAAGAATAAAATGAAGAAAGTTTTGTCTTGGTACTGTATCTGCTGCATATTCCACATCCAAAACAGAAAAAATATATATAAATCCAAACTAAAGTCTCTCTCGGCACCATCTTTACACACAAAAATAAGCATCTCTTACTTTTATGTTCCTTCCAAAATCAAGGCAGTTACCTATTTCATTTTACAAGGTATGCCATTGTCTTTCAGAATATACAGAGTGATAAAGTGGAATTTCCAAAGTAGAAAACTATCGTAAATGTAAAAAAATATTTCTTTTCTAACTATTTCTCCTTAGTGAGACCCATTGCAAAGCAGTTCCACATTTTTTCAGTAAAAATGAATGAGCTGAAGGACACACCCCTTTGTTTCAATAAATACAGGAGCCACAGAAGTATATTCACCAAGATCTAGGCCATTAAAGGGAAACATATCTATAACTAATTAATTAGAATAAATGACTGTGCTAACAGCACAAGCTCTGCTTAATATTTTTATTAAGAACACTTGCATATGAAGAAGTAGTCCAATTTTTGCCAATCCTTTTGCTACTGAAATGTCCTGGGAGATCATTTAACATACGTTCAGGCTACCAGCCTTGTAATAGACAAAAATTCAGTGGCAAGCAGCTCTATGAATCAAATATGTGCTGTCCAGCAGTGTGATCTGAGGACCCTGAATGTGGCCTCTCCCAGAGGAAACCAATTCAATGCTCCATCGCACACAAGAACAGTATGTATGAATTACGAACCACCAGATAAATTAGTGACAGGTACATCTGAATAGGATGCCTCCTAAGTCTCTTATCTACAGCCATGCAAGCTTGTTCCGCCCTCACTTGCAAAGATAAAGCCACATGGCGTGTGTTGCCTTGGTGGAGTCTCACAAAGCAAACAGCCCCCATCATCCATTATTAGGGGGGGATCCCCTTCTTATTTCAGGGACTGTGACAGCAAATGGGATAAAGTGAAAGCTATCTGCCAGTTGAAAATGCATCCGTCGATTACCAGGCCTTATGTCTTCTCTAACTCTCTCAGGCTGTGTGCTTTCTGCTCTTTTACTTTTATTTTTGACAGTTCTGATATCCCAGACTTGCAGCCATGGCAAGGTTCAAGAATGAAACAGCAGGCTATCAAAGACAACTTATCAAAGGCCAAACAGGGAAAAGAGATGCCAACCATTAGTAAGTAGCTTAAAGACAGATCTATGACAGCGCAAGGAAGAAAGGCCCAACTTTAACACTTTCATCTTTAACTGGTCACTTGGTTCATTTGAAAAAACCTAGAGGAAAATTGAGATGATATATATCATATATACATATAGATAGATAGATAGATAGATACAACTATATATATTCTAAGTACCTAAGAATGTTGGTTTTAGAGAAGATTTAAAAAACATGGATAAAGCTTGTTCTTGAGAGATCTCATTTATATACCTCATCAACTATAAATAAATTGGAATATGAAAACTATGCACTTTAAATATCAATGAATAGCACAAATGCTTTATCTCCTTCATAGTTAATCATTTATTATTTACTAGCATTCTTTTAAACTGAATAATAAGGCAGATGTAAATTCTTACTGTCTACATTTACACTTAATGGAGACTATCTCATTATATGTCTTATAAATGCCATGTTATGTCACTAAGTCAGTTACATAGCATTATGCAATTCAATACCACAAATCAACAGGACTCACGTTTTAGAATGTGTAGAGATCCGCCCTTCTCAGACAAAATCAGGGTTGTGCTTCCTGGGCGAGTCTGTGTTAAAATCAAAATGACAAATTCTTAGTTTCCCATTGCACTGCCACTTAGAATGCATGCAAATAAACCTCCAGCTAGTCAGGGGGAAAAATTGCATTAAAGAGTACTGATTTGTAAATTTGGTCTTTTCAAATGTAGATGATGTTTACCCCTCCTCTGCAGACATATCTTTGCAAAATTTTAGCAATGAATTCATTACTGTAGAAATTCAAGTAAAGCTAAGGTCAGTTAATGAAATCCAGGCCTGGGATTAAGCTCCATAAACATGCAAAATGGTTGGACATAGCAATTTGGGAGAGACATGGTGATGATGGAATAGGAAAAAATATAAGCCATATAAATTAAACAATGTACAATAGATAGATATAGCTAAATTAACTGTTGCCCTATGTAGGAGGTGACTCAGAATTCTAAATGTGTAAAAAAAAATAAAGGAAAAAAATACCTTGAAAATATTACCAATATCATATCGAATGACACTTTGGGGAATATAAATATAGTTACTAAATTTACCTTCTTTGAAATTACACAGGTTTAATTAGATTGAATATATTTCCTTTATAGCCACAATAATTTAAGCAACATTAAACACCATTTTAAATATGCAAGAATTTCAGTTAACAGGCAATAAAATTACTATTTCTGCTCCATCTAACTACTATGCTTATATTGAGTTATTTTATTTACACTGTACTTCAAAGTCGTCAGTAATCTCTTAAGAGCTTTAGTAAAGGAAGAACTAAAATGCTCAATTGAAATGAGTATATATGTGTATACTCATATAGATGCTATATTGCAGTTGCTCCGGGGTAGCTCCGGCGATCTACTCCATGGTTCCTGCCACGGAAGGTCGCTGCATTAAGCAGCTTCCTAACAAATACTCTGTCTATGGTCCCCAGCCACAGACGGTCGCTGCCCAGACAGCTTCCTAAAGTCTGTGAATCCTTCCACAGACGGTCACTGCGTCAAGCAGCTTCCTGACAAAGGTCTTCTTGCACGAAACAACACGAAGTCTGATATGGTAATTTGCAAAATAGTTATATTTAATAATCCGGGGGGTCGGGGAGGAGATAGAGATGGCAAATTCTCCCGGTGCTCTGTAGCCAGCACCTTACTTTTATAGATACTTTAGACAAGACATCATAAAAGTTAATCAAACCCAGGAATTAGCAATTATCACAGGTTGCAGTAAA
>PVJS01042206.1:0-17608 GCA_004027185.1 Glis glis | reverse complement strand
CATGACAGATGACCCCATATTTGTTTGGAAAATTGAAGGAAGTATCCATAGATAATACCACAGCAGAAAATTGAAAATTGACATTGAGAAAATTGACATGACTATATCAAGTGGACAAGAAACAGAAAAAATGCTTTGCATGTCAGACCATGCATGATTCAAATAAAATTTTCAACTAAAAATTACAGACCATCAGAAACTTTTAAAAATATAAATGATATGATTAATTTTAACTGTTGGAAGAGCAATTCATCCATATATGGAGTAAAGTTGAGAATTAGATAACACCAGTATAAAATAAAGGTAGACTACCACAAAAATCCCAAAAAGAAGCAGGAATTGATGTATACAGAAATATTTCTAGAGTAGAAGCATCATGAGTAGATAAAATATGAACCATAGGGGACTGAGAGACATATCAGAAAATGTTGATGGTCTTTGCCTATTTCCAAAATACATAACAAAATATGATGGGAAGAAGAATACAAAGATGAATTCAGCTTCAGGACTCTGTGGAAGATGTTCAGTAGGAAGTTGATCCAGAAATGGAAAGGAAAGCTTATGTTAGAAAAAAATTATTGATTATGTGTTAAATATAGCTCACAGTATGAATGAGATAAAACAAATAGTTTGCAAAGTGAAATGAGAGACAGAAAAAGACCAAGTTTTGCAGCACAACAGATACAATTAGAGAATAAATGCATGAAGTGTCTCCTGGGTCAGATATTTAAAAGAGCCCAAGGAATAAGGTGAAGAAGCAGGAGGGGAAAGAACAAAGAGAAGTGTACCAAGAATCAAAAACTTGATCAACCATACCGGAATCTGCATAAAATTTAAGTAAGATGAGGCTGAAGTGTACCCTTTATATTTATTGCATGTAAAGATGACTATCTAAAGTACTCTCAGTGTAATATCGAAGGCTGGTTCTAGAATGCAGTGTGTTGAGAAATCAATCCATAGTGAGAAAGTAATGAAGGTAGCAAGTCTATTTCCTAAGGAGTTTGTCTGAATGTAAGATAGACTTTTTTTGTTTGTTTGCTTGTTTTGTGTTACTTGGGATTGAACACAGGGGCATTATACCTCTGAGCTACTCCAGCCCCTTCTAATTTTTTTTTGTTTTGTTTTTCAAACAGGGTTTCACTTGCTTGCTGAAAGTCTTGCTAAGTTGCTGAGGATGTTTTCAAACCTGTGATCCTCCTGTCTCAGCCTCCCAAGTACTGGGATTGCAGGCATGTGCCACTGTACCCAGCAAGAAAGGCAGTTTTTGATAAGTGAAGGAAGAAATACCTTCCTGTTTTTTGCTAGCTGAAAGAAATTTGAAGTCATAAAGAAAGAAAGACTGAAAAAAGAGGAAGAAAAGAAAAAAGAAGAGAAGGAAAGGGAAGGGAGTGAAATACAGGAAAGAGAGAAGAAAGAGAAGTTGATGGTATAGGGAAGAAAGAAGATACTTAATGGAGTATGGTAATGAGGGAAGCAGATGAACCCACACACAGGTAAGCACCAAGTATTAAACTGAAGTCTTCCCTTTGTAAAAAGAAAGAAAGAAAGGAGATGAGGACACATGTGCCTATATAATTAGATATCTATGAATTTAGGTTTGGTCTGTCTACATTCAAGTCTCAAGTTTTCATTTGAAATAATAGATGCAGTCTCTTAAAGATGAGGAGGTCAAGACTTATTCAGTTTGAGAAGGGTGATCAAATTTTAAAATAGCCAGACACATGGAAAATACATTTGACAAGAGTGATATAGTAGTTTTTCACACAAAACTAAAATTGAACATCACAAATTTGAAATGGCAGAAATCTACAAAAGTATACATTTAAAAAAAATCCTGCTGCATTCAGAAGATGGGCATAGGAGTGGAAAATGCATGTGGCAAAAATTAACACACAGTTAGGCTTTGTATAGCCAGGATTTTAGAAGAAAAAGGGGCTTAGGAAGTGAAGGTAATTGTGAACAGTGGTTATAAAACTACACTATTAACTCTTGGTGGTTTGGAAAAACAATGTTAGGCATAAAGGAAATCTAATAGTTATTAAAAGAAAAAGGCAACCAAAGAGTATTGATCAGGGTGGGGGCTAAAGTGTTCATGTGGTGGGCAAGCCATTCCCTAATATTTGAAAGGTCTGAGCAAAAAATACTAATTGGGGTCATGATATAATGTATTACTGGGCATGGTGGCACATACCTGTAATATAATCTATAATAAATCACAATAATGAGTTGTGAGAGCACTATGGTCAATGCTACCTTGGCAATGTGTCTTTATAAAAACCTGAAGGATAGCAGTTTCACAGCAGTCAGTAGTGGCTCAGGCAGAGCTGCTCTTCAAGCCCTGATCTCCACTCTTCCATCCCCAGCCCCAGCTCCATCCCAGGCTGAGAAATGCAGCACACATGTATGTTGGACGCCCAGGTCTCTGTAGCCTACATCCGATTACATCCTTCAAAAACCACATGTGGGTCCCCTGGGGAGGACAGAGCTTCAGGTGATCCATGCAAGCCCTGGAGGCAGGAGCCAGGCCATTTAGGAAGAGAAATCCAGCTCCTTGTGACTCAACACATAACTATAAGAATGAGGTGCCTGGCTCCAGCAGAGCAATTTTACTTGACCCCACAAACTCCTCAGTCCATTAGTAGGAGTATAGACAAAGAAGTCCCACAGGGTTCTGCAAAGGTGACCCTCTTTCCTAGGTCCAAGAGTAATGTTGGTAGGACTGGGATCAAGAGTATTAGTGATACCTTCATACATGGACATAACATTCCTCCAAACCGTTTTCTTCTTCAATATGCCTTTCTCCCTCCCCCCTTGCCCTCCACCCCCTGCCACTATTCTACTTGGCTGTCTCTTCATTGTTATGACAGTCTTTTTGTTTCCTATTTGCTCTCTAGCCTCTTCATATGAGAGAAAAACATGGGACATTTGACTTTTTGATATTGGTTGGTCTCACTTGGAAATACACCAGATGATATGTGCATGTATATTTGTATCATTTTGAATCTCATTATGACATATAATTATAATGCGCCAATAAAAGTATAAAGAAAAGTTTATTAATGATTCCAGAGAAGGATACTGGGATAGAAAATGCTACAGATGGACATTTATTGGTACAGAAAGAAGGGTAAGGAATGTGTGGTCAAGATACTGCTTTATTGAAATGAAAAAAAGCAATCAAAACAAATAAAAAAATAGGTAAAGTGACTCAAAAACTTGAGTGAGGTGAGGTCTCCAAATGAATCAACTATCAGACATTCATGTCCAGAAATTGGAGGGAGAAAAGAACAGTGAGGACGACACCAAGGAGTGACAGATGTGGGAAATGCCAAGATTAGGTGGAGGGCAGCGATGAACCAGAAGGGAAGAAATAACCAAATAGCAGAGTCTTCTGCAGAAGAATTTGGGTGAGAATCTCTGCAAGAGACTGGGCCAGAGAAGCTGCACCACTTTGAGTTCTGTCATGAGCAAGTCATAGAAAATAAGTATTCGTTATTCCAGAGAGAAGAGGTTAGTCCAGTAAGGGTGAAACACCGGAAACAAAGAGGACGAAGCAGTAATAAAGTAGGTCTTGCTAACACACCACGGAAGGAGCCAGAACTATCTTCCTCACTTCCATCACCAATGCTACACACAGTAACCTCACAAAACCTAGTTATATCCTCATCCCAGTTTCCCACTGACCTTACTAGAAAAGCCAATACCAAGCATGCTTTAGTTCCAGCTTAAATTTCTTGCCACGCTGGTCATTACCACTTCCATACACAATTTCCATACTAATATATGTATGCATGTATATATATATGTATATATATATATAGTGTATATATATAGTGTATATATATTTATTTATTTATCAATTGCAGATTTTCTCTCTTGCTTTTTGACTTTTTTTGTCTCCAAGTATATGCTACTTGAGCTTTGTGCAGTTTCATTATTACTCATTATTTAAGTATCCATTTAAACATGTCTTCTGAAAAACATTTCTTTACTCTTTTTTATTTAGGTGACATTCATGTTTTCCCCACAGTCTCCCATTGTTAGCTTATATTTCCCTTTGGTAGCACCTAGTACTCTTTATTGAAATTTGCTCGATTTATTTCGTATTTCTTCCTTACACTCAAAACCAACAGAAACATATCCAATAGAAACATAATTCATGCCACAAGTGTGAGATAGATACATCTTTAATTTGCACAAAGTAAAACATATTAATATAATAACTAGTTATAATATTAGTCAAAAATGAATGAGGTAATTTATAATGAAATATGTCTACCAATATATGAATACTAGGAAAAGTCTTCTTGTACAAAGGCAATTAATGAAGGGTCCAGATTTTACCTCTCTATGTAGGATCATGGCCAACACAGCAGCTACAAATAAGAATCAATACAGCTGAGTTCCATTAGTTGTTCAAATGCCACAAAATGTGCTGCCATTTTGATATAATTTTTCCAAAATGGTGAAACAACTCTTACAAAAGCTCCAAAGTAAATAATTTTATCTACTACCACATAATATTATTCCTAGAAAATTACATTTATGCCGGGCATGGTGGCGCACACTTGTAATCCTAGTACTTAGGAGGCTGAGACCAGAGGATCTGGGTTTGCGGCCAGCCTCAGCTACTTAATGAGGCCCTCTGCAACTTTGTGAGACCCTGTTTCAAAATAAAGTATAAAAAATAGGGCCGGGGGTGTAGCTCAGAGGTAGAACGTCCCTGGGTTCCATCCCCGGTACCACAAAAAAAAGAGAAAATTACATTTATATCAAACTGTGCAAAAAACTTACTATATATGTAAAAGAGTTGGAGTCTATGATCAGATACTTCTCAAAAGTTTTATCAGCAGGCAAAATATTTGAAAGTTATACAGGACCGAGGAAAATTATTTCCTTTCTGTAATGCCGTATTTGTTTTGCGGGATGTTGAGTATACCCAAGACCTTGATCTTGACAAGGCCGGTAGTCTAAAACCCCCATCAGTGTAATAAATAAATATATTACTAACAATTTCCAGAAGATTCAGTACAATATCCACCCACTAATTGAAGGATGAATAGGAGAACGAATCTTTCAAGGTTTTTACTTATATATATTTTATATTTTTGGTCTGGGGGTTGACCCCAGTGGCATTCTACCTCCAAGCTACACCAACAGTCCTTTAAAAAAAATGATACAGGGTCTCCCTAAATTGCCGAGGGCCTTGCCAAATTGCTGAGGTTGGCCTGGAACCTGAGATCTTCCTGTCTTAGCCTCCTAAGTACTGGGATTACAGGCATGCACAACCACACCCACACCTGGCTTTGCCACACCTGGTTGAGGGTTTTAAAATATAAGTTTTTATTTTTATTATTATTAAGAGATAGGGAGGGAAACAGATTAGGAGATCTCTGAAATTGAGAAGGTGATTTGTTACTCTTGGTTCCAAGAGGTTAGGCGCAGTGCCCTACTTAGGACCACAGAGAAAGCACCAGGGTTGTTGAGAAGGTAATGGGAGTGGGAGAAAGTGTAAGCAAGAACATTTATTGTGGCTTCTCTGGGAAGGAATGAGAGAGGGAAGGTGTCATGGTTTGAAAGTAAAGTGTCTCTGGCCTCATGCTCTGGAGACAGCCACGTACTTGAGTCCCTGGGGGTGTGGCCCTAAGGATTATATATGTCCCTCGCCCCCTCCCCTTGCTCTCCCTGCTTCCTCTCATCATGTCATAAGGACCTATCACCCCAGATCCTGCCTGGAAGCTGGTGTAAATGAACTATATATATGGACTGAAATCTCCAGACACATAAGCAAATAAACCTTTCTTCCTCTAAGTTCCGTGTGTGTCTAGTGTTAGATCACAGCAGTGAGAAGATCAACTGAAACAGAGGGGAAACTAGTTCAGTATAAAATGGTTTGAATAATTTCAGTGGGCTCTTATTTCAAGGGCTCACTCGATTTGTTTGGTACCTAGTTCTGCAGTGGTTAGTGCTGGGGAATATTGCTAGAGAGTATAAAAGCACAATGGATGGAGGAGGTGGGGAAAAGGTGTGTGCTCTGTAGTAGTTGGCTTGCATATAAAAGGTCTACTCTCAGTGAGTCCTTTACTATCTAGGAATTGCCTGGTCCTAGGAGGGGCAGACCTCCCAGTGACCCAAGGACAGACCTCCTAGTAAGACCCCAGATGTCAAAGAATCAAGTAAAAAGACATGCTTAATAAAAAAAAAAAAAGACATTGCAAAGTGGCCGTTGTGGCGCATTCTTGTAATCCCAGTACTTGGGTGGCTGAAACAGGAGGATTGCAGGTTCAAGACCAGCCACAGCAACTTAGTGAGACCCTGTTTCGAAATAAAAAATAAAATCAGGTTGGGGTGTAGCTTGGAGGTCGAATGCCCTTGAGTTCAATCCCCAGTACCACAAAATAATAAAGAAGGAAGGAAGGAAAGAAAGAAAGAAAGAAGGAAGGAAGGAAGGAAGGAAGGAAGGAAGGAAGGAAAGAAAGAAAGAAAGAAAGAAAGAAAGAAAGAAAGAAAGAGAAACTTGTGAGACATTGTTTCAAGGAAAATAATAGAAAAGAAAGGTCCGTGGATGTAGCTTTGAGGTAAAATGCCTCTGAATTCAATCCTCAATACAAAGAGGGAGAGGGAGAGAGGGGGGTAGCAAACAAATAGGCAGAAACATAGGAGTAAAACCAGAAGGATGGTGGCGCACGCTTGTAATCCCAGTACTTTGGGAGGCGGAGACCGGAGGATCCGGGTTCATGGCCAGCCTCAGCTCTCTCTCTCTCTCCTGTCTCTCTCTCCCTGTCTCTCCCTGTCTCTCTCTCTCTACTTAGTGAGGCCCTCCGCAACTTCGTGAGACCCGGTTTCAAAATAAAATATAAAAAATAGGGCCGGGGGCGTAGCACGGAGGTAGAATGCCCTTGGGTTCAATCCCCGGTACTGCAAAACAACAACAACAACAACAACAAAAACAGAAGGATACTGTCTTAAGGAGGTGGAGAGGTGGAGAGGCCAACACTGTTAAGATTTTGTTTTGCTTGAGGTCAGATATGATAAGAACTGAAGAAGTTGTAATAAATTTATCAGCAGGCATGTGATTTTTACCTAAAGAAATCAGAACCAGTGGAATTATGAGCAGCAAGTCTAGTTTCTGAGGACTGGGAATGGGGAAACAGAAAGAGTGAGTATGCACGATTTTAACACAAGAAGTCATGCTGTGCCTAGGAAGGGAGAGACTGTTAGCCAGAGGATCTGCTATGTCCAGGAAAGTATTTTTAATTTGTCCATTATATTTTATTTATTTTTTAAAAGTCAGAAGATTAAATGTGCTTAAGGAGAAGGGAAACATCTGTGGAGAATGATAGCTTCCCTATTCAGAGAGGAAGCAATTGCTTTTATACTGAAAATGTAGGAAGCAAAGAATGGAAAGCACAGATAGAAAAATGAACTTTCTGCAGCTCAGGGGAAAATGATCCTTTCTAACAGGAAATAAGAAAGATGAAGTGATGGTCCATAGAAATTTCTAACTGGCCACAGGAGGCTGAGGAAGTTGTGCTCTGATGATTTCTCTTATTCCTTTTACTTTTTCTAAGAATTAGATGAGATCATCCGACGAGAATAATGTAGGAAAAGAAAAGATCTTAAATTTAAAGAGAATTCAGAAAGTTAGAAATAGTGGTATGGCGATGGGGAGAAACAGCTGATTTAAGGAATAAGTCCCAAAATGGTCAGGGAGATTATCTAAAATATGCAGGAGATATTTTTAGAAGTGTACTGCCAGCTTTTTCTGCCTCTCTAAAGGTAAAAATAAGTGTACCGAGAACATATGGTTCCCAATGAAGCAGCAGATGAGAGATCCTTATGATAACTTTGTGGAAAAGATGAGATAGTTCTATAGGAATGGGCATTAGTAATGAAGAAGACAGACCAGAACTGAGAGGCACTGCATTAGGGTTCATCTTAAAAACTAACTAAATACGAAACTGCTCATATCAAACGCAAAAGTTAAAAATTGCTTTGAAACTACACATCATGTATCTGAGCTTATGATTATGTAACTTTGTGGGCTGATTCTTTTATCTAGCTGTGCCTGTCATGGTGGGTTGGTTTCATGGTACATGTAAAAAGAGAAGGGAAAATGAATATCTAAGCTGGAGTTTGCAATAGTCAAGTTGTAGTGAGTTTGATGAGCTCTGCACAAAATAGACTAAAGGACTGTACTCTGTTTGCAAAAGGTTTACGGATTCCCATGAAATGTACAGGAGCAGAGAGTTACCACCTCTCCATTCAGGCGTCTGTCTTTCCTTGATTGGAAATTCAAGGTGAGTAAAGGAATGAGAGTCCCTTTATCCAAAGAAAGGCTGCATAACAGGGTTCTAAAATAACGACCAGCTCTTTCAGCGGTCACCGTTCTTTCTGACTCCAACAACTAAAATTTAACCTTCACTCTCTACCAAGTGGAATTTAGAAATTTTCTTTTGCAAACTGAATTTAGAAGCATTTAGACATATGTTTGGTGCTGTGGAGACAATGAGATGATGAACTACAAAGAAATGAATCATCAAGTTCCAGTGGTAGCAAAGTATATATAACACAACCACTACTATAATTAGGCCTTATAATAAGTTAGTGATTAAAACATGAACTGGAGAGCTAGATAAAGCTAGTTGGTTTCACTGTCTATAATTGCTGTCTATCATGTGCTGTGGGGTAACTTATTTATTCTTCCTGAGTCTCAGCTTTCCTGTTCTATAAAATGAGCAGGATAACACTTGCATAACATTGGGCCCCCGCAAGTGAGGTAAGTGTTAGGGAGTCTATGAGGGTGCCTTCATGCATTAACCATTAACAAATAGAAACTGAAGCAATGGACAAAAGTAGTAAAGGAATTAATTCAGTCTAAAGCCAGGGGTGAAGAAAGACAGGGAGTTTTCTTTCCCCAAATCCCATTCCTAGCTAAGACTAACTATGAAATTTTAGTCATTTCTAATAAAAAAAAACCTTACAGAAGAAAATCAGTTTTAAAGTTGGTGTCAGCATCCCCACATTGAAAAATAAATTCCTTGATTCGGGTCATCCCCCTGAGAGTGGTTTTCCATTTTGGGAGCTACATATATTAGATTTTGCTATCGGAAAATCCCCCACCTCCAAACATCTAAATTACATCAGCTATAATCTGATTTCTGAGAATTTACTTTAACAGCAACAAAAACCATGTTCCCATCTTCAGTGCTTATATCACTACCATGACAAATGCCAATAGAAAAAAAATAATAGTCACTTGGATTTAGCCTCAAACTTATAACACATATTTTTGGGTTCATGACCTAATATGAAACTTGTGAATGTAATTTCACCTACAAATGCATCCATCACCTCAACAGAATATCCCTTCTCAATGAAGTTAAAAACACAGAAATACACACACACACACACACACACACACACACACACACACGCTCATAAAACCTCAATTACTTCCCTTCTGCTCAGTAATGAATGCTTTTTTACCCTTCAAAATTCAAATGTTGAAACCCTAATTCCCAATGAGATGGACCCTTGGAAAAGTAATTAGGTCATGAGAGTCGTGCCCTTATGATAGAACTAGTACCCTGATGTGAAGAGGCACCAGAAAGCTTCCTTCCACTCTTGCTGCTGGTGGCTTTATTAGAATACAAAAGGAAGACTGCCATCTGCAGAACAGGAAGCATGTCCTCTCACACATTGGATCTGCTGACACCTGCTTTTTGTTTGTTTGAGAATTGTACTCAGGGGTGCTCTAACTCTGAGCTCCACTCCCAGCCCTCTTTTATTTTGAAATAGTCTATCCCTAAAATGCTGGCCTCAAACCTGCAATCCTCCTGTTTGAAAGCCTCCTAAGTACTGGGATTGAAAGCCATGTGCCACCTCACCCAGCTCTGCTGACATCTTGATCTTAAACATTTTAGCCTGTGGAATTATGAAAAATAAACGTTGATTGTTGCAGACACCCAGCTTATGGAAATTTGTTATAACATTCCAAACTGACTAATATGCTTTCTCAACCCCCACATACAAATCTTAGACAAGGTGCATTCAATTGTACTAACATTTATGTAAAAAATTAAGCAATAGTTTACAATAAGCCAAGAATAACTCAATATTGACATATTTTTCTCAGTCAATTTTAAAGAAATGTGGAACATTTTTTTAAAACATGTGTAACTCATATTCATTAATCATCTACAATATATCTGTGAAACTATTTTCAACCAGTTTGCCCAGGTAAGCATTATTTCCAACTTCCTATTGAGGAGATTAATCCAAGGTCATAATAGCCATCAATGTCAGAGTCAGGTCTCACTGTGACTCTAAACCTTGGGCTTTCACTTGACCATGATATATCTTGGTATTAGGAAACTTCTGCTTCCATGTTTCTCTGTTAGATTTTAAGAAATTTATCTGAGGTATATACAGAAAACAACTCACTCCACCTTTAGCATATGCTATCATGCAATGCCTTGTGATCTATCAGAACCAAAAGCTTATTATCTCAATAAAAGAGAAACTCAGTGACCTTATAGCTAATAATTTAAAAATAGCTATGTTTATATAAGGGAGAAGGTATGATGTTCAGTAAGATTAGCATGCTGCCTATGAATATGTGCTAAAAGCCAAGTTTTATTAAATGTCAGGTACTTGTGCTGGCAAACAGGAAAAATGTGAAAGGCACATACTAAATATTAACTGTAACTGCTATATGGAATAAATTTGGTTTTTTTCTTTTTACATTATACATTTCATATGTGTTTAATTTAATTTGCAATATATGTATCACTTTGTCATAATATGTGACAAAACCCTTCCCATCCCATATAAAATATTAACTTTAATTCCCAAAGTACTTTATGAATTGTCTTATTATTATTTCAGTTTTGCAAATGACAAAATGGAGACTCAGAGAGATTAAGTGGCTTGCTCAAATTTACAAAACTGTTAAATAGCAGAATGAGAATTTAAAGTAGGTCAAAAGGTTAGCTATTCTCCAGGGTCCTTCACTTGACCCAAAAAGAAGGACACATATCACCTTATCACATATTCTTATTGCTTAATTAAAATCTGGCTTTTTGTTGAATATAGGTAGCTATACTTAGGAGTTACAGAAACAGGAATGATTGGTCCACTTTAATCAAACTTTGTCTTATTATATGTTATACAGGTTTGAAATTATCCCAAACACTTACATAGTTTTCTATATAAATAACATGTTTCAGTGTGATGAGAACCTGGGGTACATTCTTCCCTTTTCTGAGAATGGGGTATCATTTATTATCAGACCCCATATGTAATTTATTGATGTCAACTACTAGATTCAAAATACATATAAAACTAAGAGATTGAGAGACATTTTGAGAGCTAAGGCCATAGCAGGCTACAAAATATTGCTTGCTTCTCCAAAGACCAAGAGCTCAGGCTGTGAGAGGGCTAATAGGCACACTGTTAGCCTTAGGGCTAATCTCCAGTGTGTCCCCAAGTACACCAGCTCTGCCTCTAGCCTTGAGGAGCCTCACGTGGTGATGCCATGCATCTCTGCTGTTTGGGATGTCATCTCTCCAGGGAAACTGCTTGTATAAAAGACATACCTCGAGCTTTAATTTAACTTTACTTTTCAGTGAGACTTCCTTCCATCTTAAGCAAGTAGACTTTAGTCATTTTGAAATTCATTCTTGCCTTTCCAGGGTATTCTTTTTGAAATTTTTCATGTTATTTTGCCTGTCTTTAAGCGTTCTGAACTGAAGAAAAAATTATCTTTGTATAGTGATATACAATGTGATTCATGAAATCTTACTTAAATGATCTTATTTTTAACTGCACAAAATATATGTGCCTAATATATAAATTTGCTAGTTTGGCAGATAATAAACAAAAGTAGTAAAAATAGTTCATAAATCCAAATTTTCAGAGAGAAAGGGGACTATATTATGGGATTCAAGTGGAAATTCAAATGGCCTGTTTGGTCTTTTGTAGAAAGACTTTGTTGGTCACCAGGAGGTATATCGAAGTTCATGCACTTGTGTTTTAAAACACAGAACTATAGAAAATAATGAGGCAAGAGGCCATTGAAGATAATAACATTCCACTCATGTCAAATAGGTAAGGGAAAAATGAATTATCCATCCAGTACTTACCTTAGTCTATTTTCTATTGCTATAACAAAATGTCTGAAGCCGGGCGCGGTGGCGCATGCTTGTAATCCCAGTACTTGGGAGGCTGAGACAGGAGGATTGCAGGTTCGCAGCCAGCCTCAGCTACTTAATGAGGCCCTCCTCAACGAAGTGAGACCCTGTTTCAAAAATAAAGAATAAGAAATAGGGCTGAGGGTGTAGCTTGGAGGTAGAATGTCCCTGGATTCCGTCCTCAGTACCGAAAAAAAAATGTCTGAAGAGGTTATTTGGCTCACGGTTTTGGAGGTCCAAGAACATGGCAGCAGCATCTGCTCAGCTCTGGTGAGGGCCTGCCGGTGGATGCAGTCACAATGGCAGGAGTGTGCACCAGAGAAGTGAGCAGTGGATGTAGGATTCAAGGACACTCCGATGTAACAATGCATCCTTGCAGGATCTAACCCACTCCTTGAGACCAGCATTAATCTCTTCCAAGGGTGGAGCTCTCATGATCTAATTACCTTCCATTAGGTCCCACCTCTTCAAGATTCTACTATCTCAATATGCCACACTGGGAATCATGCTTCCAGCAAATGAAACATTAGGGGACATACGTAAATCATAGCAGTATTATTAGACCAATTGAGAAGACATTTGAAAAAGGATCATGTTACATTTTAATTTTGTGCTCTAATAACTTGAGATTGACAATTAGCAATATTATAATATACTTGCAGAAAATAAATCTTTAATATACAAGAGAAAAAGGAATATTTTTATTAAAATATTAAAGGGCAATCCTTTAAAATATAAAATAAGACAAGAGCTACAAAAGAAAATAACTACTTTAAAGAAATAAATAATCCCAGGAAGAAAAATATCACAATGGTTATAAACATGCAGCACATTGGAAAAATATTTGCAGCTAATATCACAAATTATTTGACACATGAAGAGTATCTCTATATCATTGAAACACAAACCTTAATGGAATAATCACAAAGTATAAGATCAAACAGTTTGTAGAAAATAAAATTTAAATGTCTTTTAAACATTGTAAAGTTTCTCAAATATGTCTCAAATAAATTATTTTTAACCTCTTATATGTCACATAACAGTTTGATAACGTGTTGTTTTGCTTGGGGGAAGGCAGGAGTAGGGAGGTTGCATAGGGAAATAGAAGTTTCTTTACCTTGCTAAAGTTAACATAAGTTGATTTAACCACTGTAAGAACAATTTGACAATATTTGCCTGGAAATTTAACACAATGTTAACTCTCATATACATTCTATCATTTTAATACTAACTCATGGCTGTCACTAATAGAGATGAGATATCATAGAGACCCTTTGCCTATATTTCTGAACCTATCATCTATATTCAGAGAATAATTTAGAAAAACCTGCTCTGAATCAGGCACAGTTGCACATACCTGTTGTCCCAGTACGTTGGAGGCTACTGCAGGAGGAGTTCAAACCCAGCCTGGGCAACATAATATGATGCTAAGACAAACAAACAAACGAAAAACGTGTTTCATTTCTTAAACAAGTTAATACTTTCTGAACCTCACATTTTTCTTTTCACTATTTAGGAAATTATAAATCTTCAAATTACTGCTGCCTGTAATAATTAAGGTAAATATATATAAAATTGACATTATAATGCATTTTATATTTACCTGTTTATTTTTTGCCCTTCATTCATTTACCAAAGTATTTCCAACATGAAAATCTGACTAATGATCATTCTCATTTGTCACAAAAGAAAATTATCTCTATGGTTAAAATGAAACAATTGAACAAATGATTGTAAATGCCTTTTCTAAATTCAATCATCTGTGATTGTAAATAGGCTTCCCAAAGCTTGGTAGTCAGGATTTTACACAATGATAGCAAAGTAGTAGAGGTTTTAATGATCTGATTGTAATCCCAAAGACATCACTGGCATTTGGTGGGCAGGGGTATGGATGATGGTCTTTGTACAACAACATATAGCGTCAGAACCAATTATTTTTTCCTTCAAAATGCTGATAATACACATGTTTAGCCATAGCTCTAGACTGTCAATCTCAACTGGAAGATGGAAAATCTGACATTTAGAAGTCATAAATGATTTGTCATGTCCTAAGTCAAGTGCACACCAGGACCAGAACCTTGGAACCTTGCGTAGCTCACAAATGTCCCCACTGCCATTTAAATAACTGCTTTCATTATTTTCTCTCCCTCCCTCCCCTTTCCTTCCTTTCATCTTACCTTTCTGATTTCCTGTTTTTCTTCTTTTTTAATGTCTCCTTTTCTTTTTTTCTTTCTTTTTTTATTCTTTCTTGCCTTCCTTGATTGAATTTCAAACTTACACATACAGGCAATAATTTCTTTTAGCCGAGATGAGAAAGACTTTTCATTAACTTAGGCAATGTCATTTAATATCTAAAGACAGATGATTGGTTTGTGTGGCACTCAGTTGCAAATGACATGGACGAAATGCTCTGGGTACCAATTGTAACCCTATACTCCACCACTCCAACATTCTGCCTCCCCTTACAGGTCTCTCTCTCTCTACTCTGCCAAGTTCAGTTGCTTATTCCAGGGAATACGTGAAGCAACATCTGTGGCGGCTTCCACCGAGATTTATTTAGCCAGATTTTCATTAAAATAGCAACTGAATTGACTCAATAAAATGTTGCTTATCTTAATAAAGCTCTTTAGAGCTTTGCAAATTTGCATTTAATACTCTTTAGTGTCATTACAGCATTAATAATCTGTGCCTAAAGAGCAATAAAAAACTTTACACTTTCTATTTAATAGAGGTAACTTCATAACCCTCCATTTTCATGCAACTTGAGCCTTTAAAGTACCAGACAGAAAAGGGCGAATATTCGTATGCAAAATGTGGTCAAGTCTCAATGGAAATGCTTACTTAGGCTGAATGAAACTGGGACTTCCAAGACATCAGTTTATTCATATTCCTGGATCCAGGAAAATGTCCCCATAACCATTATCTCAACCTTGTAAAATATACCATCAACACCTCCTTGGGAAGAGACTGTTTTTCATTTCCTTGAGATTATCCAAAGACAAAACTACAGCAACTTGGTTATATATCTAATTGGCTTTTAATTAAGTTTCTATGAATCAGGGTAGCTTTCATTCTATGAAATAGAATGAGAGCTCCTATTGAGTAATAGCAGAAGAGTGGGTTTCATAAAGTGACAATGAATAAACAGAATAATGGAAAAAATTGGCTGACATCAGGTTATTTCAGGTTTTTGTTGTTGTTGTTTTATAATGGTTAAAGCAAAGGAAACTCCCTATTTATCTGTCTCAGGAAGACTGGACTCTCATGTTTTCAGGAAAACCCATCTGTTTTGAGAACAATTGGCTTCAACATTTCAGTTTGATTATGTAGCATTTAGCATGAGCAACACCATTTTTGTTTGGTCCAATGTGTTGGTTCCTGGAGCAGGGGCTCAGTCCAAATTTAAAAAAAAAAAAAACGCTTATAATTTTGTTTAACAAAATCTTCTCAGGGCTAATGATGGGGGAGAACAAAGAGAGCTAAGGAAGTATAAACAAATGAGATAATTCATTCCTACTTTTAGATAAATCTCTCCAATCCAGTTGCATAAGTAAATCATTAAATTAAACAGATAATTTATACAACTGCTGGGCATGGTGGCATACAGTACTTGGGGAGGCTGAGACAGGAATATCACAATTTCAGGACAGCATGGACAACTTGGCAAGTCTTTGTCTCAAAATAAAATAAATACATAAATAAAAATATCTGGGCGTGTTGCTCAGTAGTAGAGCACTCCTGGGTTCAATCTGCAGAGGAGAAGAAGGAAAAGAAGAAGAAAAAGAAGAAGAAAACGAGGAAGAGGAGGAGGAGGAGGAGGAACAGAGAATGAAGGGAGAGGGAAGAAGGAAGGAAACTATGACTAATCTCGAGTATCTTGGTTTTATCTCTTTCCTTCTAATTTCTCCTGACAGATTCTATTTGAATTTGTAGGGTAAATGAAAATAAAAGAGATATTTCGAGTCCAAATTTCAAATAAGCAACTGTGTCAAAGGAATTGAGTAGTAATTCAGATATACTCAGCAGACCGATGTGCAATCATAAAGGGGGTATTATATGTGCATAGTCTTTTAAAGATGATTTATAGTATCACCAAAAAACAATTCCACAAAATATTTGTGATTTTCCTGCCTACAAAACAAAATATAGTAGGAGAGTAATTTACATAAGATCCATTTAGATGAAAATTAAGGCATGTGCATACAGAGGGAAGAGAACCTTATAATGCTCCATAAAGGACAAGACACTCAGAACTCCACGTTTCTCAAGCGTGTATGTACTGCAACATTGTGCTTTCAAGTTTTCCCTGGGCTCAACTTTAAACAGCCTGTGTCTAAGATTTCCTGTGAGATCAAGGTTGATTTTTTTCAATTCAAAGATGCATTATGGAAACAGAGACAAGCCTTTCCAGCTGCATTTTTTATTTTTACAACCACAAAATAGCATCTCCATCAAATCAGCCAGAAGCATCTGTCAGTAAAACAAAATAGACATTAAGAAAAAATAAAACAAAAATCAGAAGATGAATACCTCAATATTGGACCAGGACAATAAAGAAAGTAAAAAAATAAAATAAAATAAAATAAAATAAAATAAAATAAAATAAGGCCAGCAGAGATGTGCAGGGAAAGGGCTTGAGCTGAATGATAAAAACATACAAGTTAAACAAGAACTTGAAGTTGAACAGCACATTTGTGGACTCACTACTAAAGAACAAAAACTAACTCAGCATGGAGTTCCCACACCGAGGGAAGTCCCTGACCAAGGGCAAGAGGTGTCTCCTATTCCACAGAGGAAAGAAGAAAACAAAACAGCTATTTAGGCAAACAGTAGAAGTCAGAGATGAAAATCAAAGTAACAAGATTTATACAAAACAGGCTTGTCAAAGAACCTTCTCTGAAAAGCAGGGCACTAAAAGGCCCAGAAGAGGATTCACTATCTTCTAGACCAGTTCACTTATGTAATTTCTATTAGTCCATTTTATTTTCCTGTAACCAAATATCTAAATCTGGGTAATTGATAAAAGAAAATAGACTTTTTATTTTAGCAGTTCGGGAGGCTACAATTCCAAGGTCATCTGGCTCTATCAGTTTGGCCTCTAGTAAGACTGTGAGGCCCTTAGACTGTGTCAACACAGAACAGAGGAAGAGAAAGAGAAACAGCCACGTGCAGCAGAAAGGACCACGTGCCTGGTGTGCACTTGCTTTATAAAAACCCACTCTCTTAAGAACAAATTAACCCCATATGATCAGCATTAATCTCTTCTGAGGCAACACTCTCAATGGTCTAACTCCCTCCCACTAGGTCCTGCCTCTTAAAGGTCCCATCACCTCCCAAATCACCATACTGAGGACCAAGCTCAAATGATACACAAACAAGACCATAATTTGTCAATTTATTTAAATACATGTTCA
>PVJS01042205.1:0-11449 GCA_004027185.1 Glis glis | reverse complement strand
CTCCGCAACTTAGTGAGACCCTGTTTCAAAATAAAAAATAGGACTGGGGGTGTAGCTCAGTGGTAGAATGCCCCTGGGGTCAATCCCCAGTACTGCAAAAAAAAAAAGATTGTTTATTTGCAGATGTTCTCCTTTTACTTGAATAACTTTGCCAGAATTTTGTCTATTTTAATTGTATTTTTAAAGAATCAATTTTTGGTTTTGTTAATCCTGTCCATTGGGATCTTTCTTTGATTAATACCTATTATTTCCTTCTTTCTATTTTTGTTGGATCCATTCTGCTTTTCATACCTTTGTAGTTGAATACTTAGTTCACTAATTGCCAGACTTTTCTATTGTGATTATTTAAGGGTATACATTTTTTTTCTGAGTACCACTTTAAACTACATTTCATAATGCAAGTCTCTCCTCTCCTCTCCTCTCCTCTCCTCTCCTCTCCTCTCCTCTCCTCTTTTCTCCTCTTCTTTTCTTTTTGCGGTGCTGGGGATTGAACCCAGGGCCTCCTGCATTCGGGGCAAGCACTTTACACTGAGCGATATTCCCAGCCCCTCATAATACAAGTTTTTAATACATAGTATTTTTGTTATCTTTCACTTCTAAGCATTTTCTAATTTTCACTAAGGTTTTGCTAACCATTCCATTTACACCTTACTTATCCCATCTTGAGATCATTTTCCTTCTGTCTACAGGATTTACTTTAAAATTTCATTTAATGAGTATCGGTTGAAACAGAATTCAGTTTTTATTGTCTAAAATGTTTTTACTTCGCCTTTGTTCTTTTTTTCTAGCAGTTCTAGTGAGATACAATTCATATGACATATAACTCAACAATTTAAAGTGTACAATTGAACCATATTTGGTATATTTTTAATAAGTTTAGTATTTCACCTCCAAAACAAAGCACAAACCCATTAGGAACCACTCATCGTCTCTTCCAACCCTCCCAGTTCTAGGTTACCACTAATCTGCTTTCTGTCTCTACATAGTTGCTTATTCTGAACATTTCATATATATGGATTCATGCAATAAGCAGCCTTTGGTAATGGCTTTTCACATGTTTTCAAGTTTTATCCACATTGTACCATGTATTACAATTTCATTTCTTTTTATCACTGAATAGTATGCCACTATCTGGATATAACACATTTTATTCATCTGTTGATTTGTTGATGGTTACTTGGGTTAATTTCTTCTTTTTGGTTATTACAAATACTACTGCTATGAGCATTCTTGTACAAGATTGTGTGTGAACATGTGTTTCTATTTCTCTTGAGTATATACCTAGGAGTAGAAGTTGTAATTATTGAGTTATATGGTAACTCAATGTTTAATCCTTTGAGGAATTGCCAGACTTTTCCAAAGTCACTACAGTGTTTTACATTCACACCAACAATGTATGAGTGTTCCAACGCGTCCATATCTTCATGGACACTTGCAGTATCTTTTTTGATTAGAGCCATCCTAGGGAATGGGAAGTAGTATCTCATTGTGGTTTGATTTGAATTTCTTGATGGCTAATGATACTGAACATTTTTTTCCTGTGCTTATTAGACACTTATATAACTTCTTTGGAGAAATGTTTTTTGCAGCTCCCTTGTCCATTTTGAAACTGAGTTATTATTAATTTGTAAAAATTCTTTGCATAGCTTAGACAGCAGTGTTTTATCAGATAAAAATTTGCAAATATTTTCTCCCATTTTGTGGGTTACCTTTTCTTATTCTTGATGGTGTATTTTGAAGCACAAAAGTTTTAAATTTTAATGATGTCTAATTTACCTACTTGCATTTGTTCATGTCCTAAGGAGGCTTCTCCCAACTCAAGGTCACAAAGATTTATTCTTATATATTCTCCTAAAAGTTTTATAATTTTAGCTCCTATATTTAGGCATTTGATCCATTTTTTGTTAATTTTTATAAACATTGAAAATGTTCAAGTTCATTTTTTTGCATACAGGATATTCAGTTTTCCCAGCACCATTTGCTGAAAAAAACTAGTCTTTCCCTATTGCATTATCTTGTCAATCTTGTTGAAAACTATCTGATCATAATGTAAGAGTTTATTTTCTAGACTCTTGATTCTCTTCTATTGGTTCACATGTCTATCTCTGTGCTAGTTCCACAGTGCATTGTTTATCATAGCTTTGTAGCAAGTTTTGAAAGTGAGAAGTGTGGGTCCTCCAACTTTGTTCTTTTTTAAGATTACTGGGGCATTCTGTGCCCCTTGTGATTCCATATAAATTTTAGGATCAGCCTGTCGGTTTCTGCAAAGAAACCAGTTGGTATTTTGATAGAGATTATATTTGCTATGGACTAAATTGTACCACCTCAAAATTCACATGTTAAAGCCCTAACCTTCTATATGATGGTACTTGGAGATGTAGCCTTCCTGAGATAATTAGATTTAGATGAGGTCTTGATGGTGGAGCCCTTACGATGGAATTTGTACCCTTATAAGAAGAGACACCACAGAGCTGTTTGTCTATTTTTCTCTGTTATGTGAAGACATAGCAAGAGGGTAGTCATCTGTAAGCCAGAAAGAGAGTCCTTGCTAGAACCCACCCATGCTGGTACCCTGATCTTGGAATTCCTAGTTTTCAGGAATGTGAAAAAAATGAATTTCTATCATTTAAGCCACCCAGTCTAAAGTATTTGGTTTTGGCAACTTGAGCTGAGTAAGAAAGCATTAAATCTGTGGATCCATTTGAAAAGTGTAGCTATCTTAACAATATTAAGTCTTCTAATTCATGAACGTGGGATAACTTTATGACTTTCCATTTATTTAGAACTTTTTAATGTTTTATGGTTTTCATAGTACAAATTTTGTACTTATTTTGCTACGTTTATTCCCATGTGTTTTATTTTGATGCTATTGTAAATGGAATTGTTTTCTCAATTTTATTTTCAGATTGTTTACTGCCAGTGCATAGAAATACAATTGATTTTGGTATCAATTGTATCCTGAAACCTTGATGGATCTTTTTATTAGTTCTAATAGTTTTTAGTGCATTTCTTAGTATTTGCTATATACAAAATCATATCATGTCTTTGTTTTCAATTGGGATGCCTTTTATTTCATTTTCTTGCCTAAGTACCCTTGCGTCAACCCGCAGTATACTATTTAGTAGAAGTGGCAAGAGCAGATACCCTTGTCTTATTCTTGATCTTACAGGGAAATATCATTTAGTTTTTAACATTAAGAATAACGTTGTCTGGGGGTTTGCCTTTGTTCTAGAAAGATAGTTTTGCTGAATACATAATCCTACTTTGACAGATATTTCTTTTAGTACATAAAAGATATTATTCTGCTGTTTTCTGGTTTCCCTGTTGCTGTTAAAAAGTCAGCCTATTTACCATTCATATGCAGATGATCTTTTTATCTCTGGCTACCTTTAAGATTATCTCTGCCTTTGATGATCTGAAGTTTCACTCTGATATGTGTAGGTGTGTGTGTATTTTTTATATTTCCCTGTAGGGTTTTATTATGCAGTTATTATATAATGGCAGAAAATTCCAATATACAAAGCTGGGCATGGTGGTGCACGCTTGTAATCCCAGTACTTTGGGAGGCAGAGACCGGAGGATCCGGGTTCGCGGCCAGCCTCAGCTGTCTCTCTCTCTCTCTCTCTCTCTCTCTCTCTCCCCCTCTCTACTTAGTGAGGCCCTCCGCAACTTCGTGAGACCTGGTTTCAAAATAAAGTATAAAAAATAGGGCTGGAGGTGTAGCGCGGAGGTAGAACGCCCCTGGGTTCAAACCCCGGTACCGCAAAAAAAAAAAAAAAAAGAAAATTCCAATATATAAAGTCTTTGAGGTTCTGATTCTGCTCCCCATTATTTCTTGCAGGTTCACTCTCCATTATGATTTGTGTGTTTTCTGACTGTGAGTTACGTATTTCCCTAATAACATTATCTATGGGAAATCCCATAGGCCTGGAGAAAAGTGGAATCCTTCCAGGGAGGATTATCATTTGTTTCTGCCATTTACCAGGTATGGGACTTTTTAAAAAAATTCTCTGTTTGACTTTTAAAATTTATACCAAATACACAGCATGAGTGTCATCCATGAACCGAGTAGAGGAGGGATTATTAATAGACAGTTTCATACAAGTTTAAGTCCCTTCTACCCAGTGCCAAAATTGGGGCGGTCACCAAGTTTCCTCGGTGACTCCTCCAGAGCCAGTTTATTTCTCACCCAACACACACTAAGAGTATGATTTCTGTAGGGGGAAAATCTCAGCTATAAGGAGAGGTCTTCTATTTGACCAGGCTCTAGGATTGCCTTTCCATGATCCACTTAGACATGAAGGCAAAAGCTTATCTGGCACTGGTAGTCACACCAGGAATTCTCTTATTTTTGTTATTGACCTCTGCTGATTCCTTCCTTACAGGTCAGCACAGTACTACATGTTAAAAGAGTTGTAACAGAAGTGCATATAATTTTAGAATTTTTAAATGAGAAAGCTCTTTAAGGTTAACTAATTTCCTTACCTCTAGAAACCAACATCCTGTCATTTGTTTTACCTCTATATTCAGAAAAAGAATGATTCATTTTCCCCTTAAAATATCCATTGAAAGAGATTATATAGCTTCTTTGTGATTGTGTACAACTTCTTTGTGGTCCATTGTCAAAATGGCCAAACTAAGCCGGGCGTGGTGGTACATGTCTATAATCCCAGTACTTGGGAGGCTGAGACAGGTTTGAGGACAGCCTCAGCAACCTAGCAAGATCTTATTTCAAATCAAAAAATAAAAAGGGTTGGGGTGTAGCTTGAAGGTCGAATGCCCCTGGGTTCAATCCCCAGTCTAGAAAAAAAAGCCAAACTATTTCCTTTCTCTGCATTCATACTCTTAATTGGATGCTGCAGATGCTCCCATCAAAGGCGAAGTCTGTTTCTCCACAATCTCGAATCTGAGTTGGCCATTTGACTTGTTTTGCTAACCGCAGGACAGTATCAAGTGTGACGCAAGCTGACGCTGAAAGGTCTTGCTTACTGAAGCTCACTCTCTTGTTGCACTTGGAGCTCTGAGACCACCACAGGTCAACTACCACATTGTGGCATAAGCAAAAAGTCATTAATAACATTCTCTTAAGAATATAATTGCAGAGTCATATCCCAGACATTCTTGTGACAATTTTACTGTTTTTCTTCTTTGTCCTGTCTCAATGTATGAGGATGTAGAAATATTCACTCACCCAAGACACTTTTTTTTTTTTAACTGGGGATTGAACCCAGGGGCATTCTACCCTCAAGCTATACCCCTAGCCCTTTTCCATTTTTATTTTGAAACAGGGTTTCACTAAAATTTTTATGCTGGCCTTGAACCTGCGAGCCTCCTGTCTCAGCCTCCCAAGTACTGGGATTATTGGCATGTGCCATCATGCCTGGTACCCAAGACACTCTTGAAGTTCAACTTGTACTTGAGGGGTTTGCCAATTGTCGGCATAAAATTCAAATCACACCAATTAAAATATGTCCTATATATGCTTCTATAAACAAAATGGGGACTATGAACATGTAATTTATTTTCTCAGTGCAAAACCCAGTTATATAATGAACAAAGAAGTCCAGGATTTTTCTCCAGAGCAGGGGAAGCCAATTTTAGATTATATGAGACTGAGACAGTTACTCATATGAAGAGATCTGGGGCTTTCAATTGACCATAAATTCAATAAAAGTCAGCGGTGTGAAGTGGCTGCTCAGGAATTCAACTCAGTGCCAGTCACACTAATAGAAACGCAGTCCTTGCTGTCTTTGCCAGTGTGATAATTTAAGATGAGGCCTAATTCAAGGGCCTGCAATACAGCTGGACACAGGAAGGCCTGGCTACAGTACCTGAATGCAAGTCACAGGGAAAAGCAAACACAAAGTAGTCTTCAAACTTAATGAGGGCAAACCTAGGATCAGGAGGTGGAAATCATGGGTCTTAGGCCGTTTTCTAAACCCACATGTGATCCTCCATTAGCCTGGATGCTCTGCGAGCAGGAACACCCGGATGCAGAGGACAGGAAGTGGATACCGGAGAGGCAGGAAGTGGATATCAGGGACGCCCGGGAAGGGAGTGCTGCCCCTTGGGCCAGAGGACTCTCCATGTGCTGTCAACGGAGCCCCTTTCCATTGCTATTATCCTTCTTTTTTTAGTAACTCTTAGCAAGGACTAGCTGGGATTCTCTGAGTTAGCCATGGATAAGCTGTAGCAATTAAAAGTAACCCAACATCTACCTGCTTCCAAATTACAAACCTTACCGAAGTCAAGATGAATCGTCTCCATCATCAAACTTGACCTTGGAGGGATGTCACACTGTCACAGGAATTAGTGCTCATCTCAGAAGCAGGCTGGATGTTAGCCACGAGAGCTTGCACTATTTTTTGCTCTCAGATTGATTTATAGGAACAAGCCAGGATTATATTCGGATGTGTAAATTAAGCTCGCAGGATTGCCTTTCCCCCTGGGCCAGCAACGACCTCTCAGAGGTCGCCAGGATCCTTCTCTTCCCGCACCCACCCTGTTCCCACCCCCACCTTCACTCCACACAGCCTGGGGGAGAGTTCCCCCAAGAAGCTCAGGGAAAGACTCTTCGGGCCTTTGCAGATGTCCCCACTGTCTGTGTTTGCCCTTCCTGCCCCTGCGGCACGTTCTGGCAGACAACACAGCCAGGAATCTGAGAAGCCAGCTGGGAAGTCGAGCCTCCTACCTTGACAGGTGAAGCATCTGATGTGGAAGTGGTTGTTGTGGACGCGAACCACTTCTCCTTTACAGGTGTCTCCGCATCGGTAGCACTGGATGACATTGGAGCTGCCCCGGGGATTGTAAGGATTCTGCTGATAAGGAACTGTAGGAAGAAAGAAGAGGTCACTATCCAGGAAATGCTAATTAAAAAAAAAAAACTTCCATATGACACTATCATAACCTTAACTAGAAGAAAAAACAGAAAGGTAAAAATGATTAGCAAAAAAAAAAATCTGTCACCCGGTTTTGTGCCAAGCTAAGGCAGCACTGAGTGGCACTCAAATAGGAGTCAGCAAACCTCCTCTAGCAGGTAAAGACTTCCGAGTGAGCATAGCTTTTCCTTACAATAACAGAGGCCAATTTTTTCTTCTTCTTTTTTTTTTGTACTGGGGATTGAACCCAGGGGCATCATTCTACCCCTGAGCCACACCCCCAGTCTTTCTAAATTTTAATTTTGAAACAGGATCTTGCTAGGTTGCTGAGAATCTCACTAAGTTGCTGAGGCTGGTTTTGAACCTGCGATCCTCCTATCTCAGCCTCCCAAGTACTGGAATTAAAGGCATGTGCTACCACAGCCAGTTCCCAAATTCTTGAATGAAGAAAACTAAGAGGAAATAGAATATAGTCACGTGTCGCATAATGATGTTTCCATCAATGTCAGATATCTGGAGGTGGTCCCATGACACTGGAATGGAGCTGAAAAATCCCTGTTGCCTAGTGATGTAATAAAAGCCAAGTGCCACTCATCATTCGTGTGTTTGTGGTGATGTTGATGTGAGCCAACCTATTGCATTGCAAGTCATAAAAAGTGTAGCACGTGACTGTTACTGGCTTATGTATATACCATACTACATTCTACTTTTTATTGTTATTTTAGAGTGGGCCTTTTCTACTTCTAAAGAGAACTTTACAGTGAAACAGTAGACTGGCAGTAGCCTAATACATCTTGTGCTTACAAGGTCTCTTGATTGTATTGAGTCTGTGTCAGGTTATTGACCTGTGTCATCCTGGTGTATCTAAGGATAGACTATGATGTTTGCACAATGACAAAATCACCAAACAATGCATTCTCAGAACATATCCCTACCATTAAGTTATGCATGACTGTATTTCAAGGTAAGTGATCCAGAAATATCATTTCTTGGGTGAGCTCTGGATCAAAATTAGGCCCCTAATTAATTAATTAATTATTTTTGCGATACTGGGGATTGAACCCGGGGCATTCTACCTCCGAGCTACACTTCCAGCCCTATTTTCTTTTTATTCTTTGTTTTGAAAAAGGGTCTCACTAAGTTGCAGAGGGCCTCACTAAGTAGCTGAGGCTGGCCATGGACCTGCGACCCTTCTGTCTCAGCCTAAGTACTAGGATTACAAGTGTGTGGCACCACGACCGGCTAGGCCCCAAATTTATTAAAGTGAATTTGGGTCCTACAATTGACTTGTGGGTCTCAAAGAAATGTTGGCCAATGCTACTTCCGTCTTTGGTTTGAGCTTTTGAGTTAAGTAAGTTACAGCCCCTCTCTGGGCCTCAGTTTTCACATGTATAAAATAAAGGTGGTTGGTCAATGGTAGCACAGATTTTATAAAGGGGGCATGAACGGAGGCACTCTGGTTGGAAAGACATTGTCAAAGGGACTCTTTTTAAAGCTGCCTTTGAACAGCACTTTCCATAATATTGAGAAAATGTCCAATGTGTATAATTAAGAAAAAAGGACTGGTAGTAATTGTGATGGAACTGAAGTCACTGGGAATTGGAGTGCCATGGTCAGCAATTCAGGATGCTGGAGGGCTCTACTAGAATACTCAGTCTATTTGTCTCTTGTTAAGACCTGCTCATGGTTACTCTTTGAGATTTCCTTTCCCTGGAATATACTTGGCTGGACAATTTTAAAATCTGGTTATCTGGTATTTAATAATAGTAGGCACCTGCCTAGATCACAAAATCTCAGAGTTGGAAGAAATATTTCCAGTTCCTGGATCCAAGCTCATTATGAATAAGCTGCTGAGATAAATTTGCCAGTGAGGAACTAAATCTTCTCTCCTATAGGCAGCCCCTAGTGGCCTTGGGGAGAGGATTCCTTAATTCCCATTCAAAGTTGAAGCTATAGTGCCCAAACCTATTCATACCCTATTAGGAGAACTCTGAAATAGAACATTATAAATTAATCTGGACTCACAGTAACCTTGAACTACAAAGATGAACATATACACAATTATCAATATCATGTATGGGGAAGGGGAGGCAGTGGGGTGGGAGCCGGGTGGAAGCTTACCAAGTGTTGTGTGCATGTATGTTTTTATTGCTCTGAACTTCATCCCGATGTGTGATTATAATACACCAATAAAAAATTAAAAAGAAATCATGTCCTTCAGGGATTCTTAGTGTAGTAGCTGTTTTGTGTGTTGACTGAAATGTGAATGTTTTCTTCCAGGCACATGAAGGATTGCACAGGATGACTGGTTTGCCAATGAAATGTGAATGGAAATTGTGTGTTTGAAGCCTTAGGAGCCAGGTGTGGTCTTCCATATTACCTTTCCCCTAACCCACCAACCAGAGATAGATGCCCCTGTTGGTATGCAGGATGTATCATCATGGATTCAGATTGAGGTGTCATGGAGTGGAGCTCCCCACTAACCCAGGATAAACATCTACCATGAGCGAGGACAAATCTTTGCTGTCATAGCTTCCAAGACTTTTTTGTTACTGCAGCACAACTTAGACTATCCCATCTGATCCACCTGGTATCTGATACTTCTCTCTAATTGAATTTAGTGTTATACACATTTTCCTATAGCTATCTTCATATTTTCAAGAGGTCTGATTGCATTCACTTTCCTCTTTTTAAAGACAAGAAACAAGAAAACAGGAATTATGATTATCTCCTATTTACAGGTATCCTGCAACACAAGTGTGCTGCAGGTCATAGACCTGGTTGCTTAGTCCTGAAACTGGATTCTAACAATTTTGCTAACTAGGGTGGGAGAAAAACATCCATTTCTCAATCTTTCTCTCCATTTTTCAATTCTTTTTTTCTGTTTTAAATTCAAAACATAAGATAAATGAATTAGATAGTTAACTAAATCATTAATTAACTCATTAAAAGGGTTAACATGAAAAAGTACATCAGATACACCATAAATGTTCACTGATATTGTGACCATCACATCCTCCCTACAGTTCAGAGCAATTCTTCCCCAGCCCTAGAATGTCCATAAATGTTCTCTTTAGTCCCATCTTCATTTCTCCTTTTTTTCGATTCCTATTCAATGTCCCCAGGAAAATATTTCACTCTCTCCTCAGAATTTGTGAGAAATATAAATCCTATTTATATGAGCAATGTGGTGATCTATATTGACCAGGGAAGAAAAGTTGTGAGTCTGAAAATAAGAACAAATGGGAATGGATCCACCTTATGATCCAGCTATACCACTCCTGGGTATCTTTCCAAAGGGGCTGAAATCAGAGAACTATGGTAATACATGCATACCCATGTTTATAGCAGCACAATTCACAATAGCCAAATTATGGAACCAACCTAGGTGTCCATCAACAAAATTGATGGACAAAATTGAATGGATTACAAAATTATGGGATATACACACAATGGAATTCTACTCAGTAATAAAGAACAAAATCATGTCATTTGCAAAAAAATGGAAGGAGTTGGAGAACATCATGTTAAGTGAGATTAGCTAGTCACAGAAAGTGAAGGGACATATGTTTTCTCTAATATGTGCAAGATAGAGAGTATAGGGATACCAGAGGGACTCCAGTTAATGGAGGAGAAACCTCAGTGGAGCCAGGGAGGTGGTCTAAGGGAAGGGAAGGGGGAAGACTGAGGTTCATTAATGGAAATACTACCATTGACTATGTGTACATATGTGAAATACCAATGTCAATCTCAGTACTCTGTATTGGGAAGGGGGGAAATGGGGAGGTGGGGGGCACCAAATACTGAGTGCATGTATGCCACTGTCAACATGATTTACATTATGATGTGAGACTATAATGCACCAATAAAAGCACATTAATAAAAAAAAAACAAACAGTCCAATCATCCCCATCAATGATGAGAGCTCTTAGATGTCTCCAAAACCCCTCCAGAGTCACTATGAAAAATTTCATCTACCTTCTCTAATTCAATCTGCCTTATTGTTCAAGAATCAAATCCCAGGATCCATTTGATTTTTTCTTATTTGATTTGATTTTCAGGAGAAGTGGATTTGTGAGCCTGGTCCTCCGTCAGAACTCAGTCTTTGAACCAGCCAGATTAAAAAACATAAAATCAGAGTGAAGGCATGGATTAGGAAAACAGGTCTTTGCGGGGGAGAATTACTAAGTCTGCATTTCCCTGGGAGGAGGATGCTGCCTTGGTGATCGGAGTGTGGCCAGAGCTCCAGAAGTATCTGCTGCTCTTTTTTTTTTTTTTTTTTTTTTTTTTTTTTTTTTTTTTTTTTTTTTTTTTTTTTTTTTTTTTTTTTTTTTTTTTTTTTTTTTTTATTTATTTATTTTTTTTATTATTATTATTTTTTTTATTGGTGCATTGTAGTCTCACTTCACAATGAGTATCAGTTTGGTGTTAACATACATGCACACAGCTCTTGGTGTCCCTCCCCCCGCTTCCCCCCCCCCGCCTCCCCCCCACATGTAGCACTGAGAATGATGTTGGTATAATCTCACATATACACATTGTTTATGACAGTAATTCCATGGATTCACTAC
>PVJS01042204.1:0-17607 GCA_004027185.1 Glis glis | reverse complement strand
CTGAGGCTGGCCACGAACCCGGATCCTCCGGTCTCTGCCTCCCAAAGTACTGGGATTACAAGCGTGCGCCACCACGCCCGGCCCCTTAAACCATTTCTTAATGTGAGAGCAGAGAGACCCTTATATAATCACCTATTCACTCCAAAACAGGTACTAAGCTTCTACCAAGTGCCGGGGACTGTGTCAGGCTCCCTGAAGGGGAAACACACCCTCCCGGGCCACAGCTCCACAGGAGGAAAATGTACCAAGCTGATGAGTGGAGATGAGCTTGTTGCCCAGCATTGACACCCGATGCAGTCCTGGGCCACCCAGTACGGCCACTGTCAGCTGCACGTGGCTATCGAGTGCTCGCAATCTGGCTGCTCTGAGCTGAGATATAAGTCTACAATGCACGTAGGAATCTGGAAACTTGGCGTAAACACTTAATGATTTTAGATATTGATTACTTATTAAAAAGACAATCCTTTGTTATTAGGCTAAATCAGATCTATTATTAAAATTAACTTTGCCTGTTTCTTTTTACTTTTCTTTTAACGTGGCCACTAGAACATTGTGAACTGTGTATGCGACTTGCACCTATTTCGATGAGGATTACTGGCATGGACAGTTCAGAGCACACGGCCCAGCTGTGATGTGGGATGGACACAAGAGGGCTGGTGCAGGGCTCTGGGCAGCCTCTGTGGCTTTTGAGGATGGCAGGTGCAAGCCAGGTAAGTGGAGAAGAAGAGGAAGATAGAGAAGGGGCCCCACAAGGGGACCGGGCTTGGGCAAGTCTAACCCAAACCAGGTCCCATTTCCCAAGTCAACACGACAGGGAGCCATTTCAAATCCAACCATGCTTATTTCATTGTTGGGGGAAGACAAGAGCCTGCTCCAGTCCCAGGCCCAGACCAGGACCTGGACTTGGTGCTAGGATACAGAACGCTGACCCTCAGAATCCCACGCCCCCTCAGCAATCAGTGCTGCACATCTGCCCGCATTGCCCACACACAGAACGTGTCTCCCTCTCCCTGGCTCCCAACTAAATCCACCTGTGCCACCCACACTTGCTTTCCTTCATAGGAAACTTCCAAATCTCCAGGCCCTGTCCCCAGACGGACATTGCTGTCTTTGTTTCCTCTCTCTGCTGGGCCCCCAGAGTCTGATGAAGTCATTTTAATTAAAGCACTATTGTACCGGGAGGAAATGACGGGGAGCACGCAGCCCTGCCAGGGAGGTGGCTGGCGGGGGTGCAGGGAGATAATTGGAAGATACTTCTTCCTCCAGCTCTGCCTGCCCAAGGCGGCCTCATCCTGTCATCTCACAATAACAACAACTGCGACAATGACACTGATCGTGTGGTCTCTAGGCTGCCCCCGTTTCCCCGCAAGCTAGTTTCCCAAGTCCCAGAGGAGCCCCGAAGGCAGCCACTGTTCAGAGAGGGGAGGCAGCTTCCCTAAAGTCACACAGCTCCTGAAAGCAAGGGCAGGACTTCAACCCGGTGCCTGGCCCAGGGAGCTTTCCAATGCTACTGTTTCAGGTCCCCAGCTCCCTGAAGTCCGATGAGTCCCTTGGGGGAATTTCCAGGTGACAGCCTGGCCCAGATTCTGCCTCTGCCTCTGCCTAGCCAAAATAAATCTGTGGACGCCTCCATTTATTTCTATACTGTATAAAACAGGGCCAATATCACTGATCTCACAGGACAGTGAGGGTCTGATTAAAATATCAGCGACTCCATTTGAGCCTCTAGCTTGCTTGCTGATGACTACTGGTGATATCAGGACAGGATGTCCAAGCCTGGCACCCTCATTATCATGGTTTTTGTTGTTTGTTTGTTTTTTGTGGTACTAGGGATTGAACCCAGGGGCATTCTACCTATGAGCTATACCTCCAATCCTATTTTATTTTTTATTTGGAAACAGGGCCTCTCTAGGTGGCTGAAAGCCTCACTAAGTTGCTGAGGCTGGCCTCGAACCTGTGATCCTCCTGTCTCAGCCTCCTAAATACTGAGATTAAAGGCATGCGCCACCATGCCCAGCATCATGGTTCTTACCTCCTGCCTCTGCTCTCCTGACTCCACCAGCTTCTTCAGCTTCCTCTTAGGTTTTTCTCTTTGAATTAATCCGGCTTATCTGAACAAGCTGTGCTCCCTTCTACCTGGAACACCCTCCCCCTCCTGCCCTTCTGCTGCAAGCTCCTGGCCCTCCATGGCTTGGTGGAGACGTCCTGTCCTCCAGAGCCTGCCCGGGCTGGGTTTCTGTGCTACCCTCATTGAACTTACTCAGCGCTCGCTATGCCCAGTGTGTCTCCCGACAGGGTAGAAATCCCTGGAAAGGATACCCCTGGCTTCCTCATGGAGGGCTCCAGGGCTGGCTCTTGGTCCTGCAGCTCAAGGTTAGTAAGGATCCAGGCCTGGCTTCCATGTTACTCTGCCCCCCAAAAGATACATCTAAGTCTAAAACCCCAGTCCCCATGAATGTCGCCTTACTTGGAAGTCTGTTCTTGCAGATGTAATCAATTTAAAATAAAATAACCAGGGTGGGCCCTCATCCAATATATTGAAGAGACACAAAGACATGCAGGGCGAATGCCACATGATGGAGAGCAGACTGGAGAGACGCATCTATAAGACAAGGACCACCCAGGAGCCTGGCTACCGCCAAAGGCTGGGAAGAGGCAAGGAGGACCCTATCCCGTGCTCAGGGGGAGCACAGCTCTGCTGGCCCCTTGATTTGGGATTTTGGGCTTCAAGAAGTGTGGAGAGCATCCATGCCAGTTTAAGCCATCAGGTGTGTGCTACTTTGTTGCACTAACCCTAAATCATCAGGTGTGTGCTACTTTGTTGCACTAACCCTAGGCAATGATGTGCCGCCCACCTTTCAACAACTAATGCCTTGCAACCTTGAATCATTCGCCTCCACTCTGTGCTTCTGTTGCCTGTACATTGAGGATGACAATCACAGGATTTACCTTGTAGAGTTGCTGAGCATTAATTAATAGTGTAAAACCCCATGGATAATAGATGCTATGAGCATTAGCTATTATTATTTGTAATAATAGTTGCTGAAAAATGTGTTAAAAATCTTCCTCCTTATAGACTGCAGATGAAAGACACAGAGTAGGTGTCCTAAACTTGTTCTTTCCTTCTTTCTTTCTGCTGTCTGGGTACAGCTGCCATTTAAGTCTGGAAACTTAAGAGTGGACGTGTGTTATTGTTGCCGGTCAGCATCTATTCCCCCTCCTCTGGCAACAGCATTACAATGGTTCCCCAGCCTCAGCCTCCTTTCCAGGGTCTGATCCTATCCCCCACCTCCATGGGAATTTGATTCAGGGGCGGGCAGTAGTCCCAAGTTGGCCGAATAAAAGTTATCTCTAGAAGTTTGATTGGAAAGAGAAGCTGCTAAGTTGGTAGAATGGGAATTGGGAACTGCTAGTAGCCATCTTCCTGCCAAAGACAACCCATAGGGAGGGAGCGCTGAGAGATGAAGAGAGAAAGTTAGCAGTGGCATCATTTGAGCACCTGGATCCAGCGGTGCCTGAAGGTGTATAACCTCTGGACATTTCATTTACCAGAGAAGATAAATTATTACAGTGTTCTCCTCTGCAACCAAAAGATCTGACTCAAAATTAAAGTTGATAGCAGAAGTGGGGTGTTGCAAGGAACAGAACCTAACATGAGGAGTCAGCTGCATGGTGAGTGGTATAGCACAATGAGAATTTCCCCACCTGCAGCTGGGAAGTTGGTGGTCCCCATTAGGCCGGAGCGAGTCAGCTGGCTGGGACTTGTTTGCTTGTCCTGGGACTTTTATTAGAGTTTAGGAGATAGGGCAGAAAGAACAACACTGACACATGTTGTGGACTCCCCTTCTCACAAGGAGAAGGAGGTTTGAGTCTCTTCCCCTGCTTCTCTGTCTCCTTCTCTCTTTGTTTTATCTCTCTGACTGTGGGGAAGCAGCTTCGCTCCTCCATGCACCTCTTCTGGGATGTGCCACCTTGCTACAGGAAGAAATGAGCTTTGATGGAAGCTGGCCTGTTCAATGATGAGAGAAGATCATCCACCTTTCCTGAAGGAGGGTTTTCTGTGATGGTTGATAATCCAAGCTGACAGTGAGTCGGGTAATCTTCCTCCTTACAGAATTGGAAATGCCAGCTCTGTCCCCAAACCAAGTTAACACAGGGCAAGGCAGGTAGGAATCCCGGAGAATCACAGCTTCCACCTGACCCCCACAGTCCCTCCCAAGTGTCGCCTGCAGTCCCGCATGTGCCACAAATAAGGCTGAGAGTCACCCACAGAAAGAGGCATCGCTGGGATGTGGCTGGGGCAAGAGGAGGCGAGCATGCTCACCTCTCTGTGTGCCGCATACCTGGCCGGGATGGAGGCCTCATGCTTGAGGGATAATTTGGGTGGACAGGCTCTAATCTGTGGAATTTCCCCAAACATGGCCTGGATACAAGGAGTACACCTCAAACAGGGTTCTCACTTCGAAAGCTTGTCCAAGGAGTTGTCTTTTTAATTTATTGAATTGCTGTAGAAATCTCAATTCTGGGAAGCTACAAGTCCAAGTTGCTCTGTCCCAGAGGCAATCGTAAAGCCTTGAGCCTACACCTATAGGAACTGGGTTGCCCATGACATGTAGATTCTAAATAATTGCTATAGGTTGGATCTGCAATGTCCCCCAAAGGCCCATGTGTTAAAGGCTGAGTGTCCAGGTGGGCGCTATCTATTGGGAGGGGTGGACACTTTAAGAGGTGGGGCCTGGTGGGAGGTTTTAGGTCACTGTGGGTGTGCCCAGGAAGGAGGTCTGAGTCTCTTCCCCTGCTTTTCTGTCTCCTTCTCTTTGTTTAATCTCTCTGGTTGTGGAGGAACAGCTTGGCTCCTCCATGCACCTCTGCTGGGATGTGCCACCTTGCTACAGGGCCTCTTAGTCATGGATGGAAACCTTCAAAACTGTGAGCCAAAATAAACCTTTTTATAAGTTGATTATCTCAGCGATTTGTTGCAGTGATGGAAAACTGATTAACATGAAGATTGTCCTTCAACATCCAGCAGTGAAGGGCAGCAGATGGGGGAGTCTTCCCAGGGAGCAGAAGCAAGGGTGGCCAGCAGCAGCCGATCGAGGGACTCACCCACCACCGGGAGTCCTCCAGTGATGTATAAGCTAAGCAACACGAAGTGACAGGCTCATGTTGTTTCCTCCTTTCCCATGGGACTTTTGTTATGGTTTTTCTTTCCTTGTTGTTGTACAAGAGTTGTGCTAGGTGGGGAACTTAATTTATCTTTTGGACCTATATTGCTGGACCTCCAGAAGTGGCAGACAGCTCTAATTGAGATGCATGAAATCCTCCAGTGACTGTGGATTTGGATCTGGGTACGGACGTGACTTGAGGGTGAGTCTGTTTGGGGGCGGAGAGAGGACAGTGTGTGGGGGTGATTTTGTGTGCATTACATCAGCTGTGGGAACTCTGCGGGTTGGGAAGACTGAGGTGTGTGGAGGCTGGGTACTCAGAGGGTGGGATGTGGTTGACATCTGTTTGGGGCTGTCTAACATCCTTCCTGGCCTTTTCTGCTGTAAGAACTCTGCTTTTCCTCAGGAAATAGACCTTCCCGGGGAGGCTACACAGAGTGGCCAGGCCAGACCGACAATTCCTCCACCTCCCAGCTTCTAGGACAAAGAAGTTATACCACGTCCTAAACTGGGATATCAGTGATTACATCTTGCGGTCTACCAGGGATAGACATAAAATTCCAATAAGACCAATTAACACTTCCTCCAGAATTACTGGGAAAAAGAGAGATGTTTCCTGTATTAGTCAGGCTTCTCCAGAGGAACAGAACCAATAGAATGTAGGTGTAATTTTAAGAGGGGATTGGTTCATTTGGCTTGCATGGTCAGAGGTCGGATAGTCCTACAACAGCTGTCTGCGGGGAAACCAGTAGCTGCTCAGCCCAAGGGGCTAGAAACCCAGGAACAAGAGGGGCAGTGATGGGGCCCTGAAGCTGACGGTCTGGAAGTGCCCTGGGAGTCGGTGGTGAGAGTCCACACGCAAAGGCTGAAGGAGCAGTCTGCTGCCTGCGGCAGTGGAGGCAGCCATAGTTGCTTCTGCACAAGAAGAACGGAGCTTGCACAGGCTGGCTGCTTCCTCTGTCTTCTGCTTTTGTTCCATCCCAGCCCAGCTTATTGGACAGTGCCACCCACATTCAGGGTGGGTCTCCCCCCTCAGTTTACTGTTGCACATGCCAGGCATCTCTGGAAACACTTCACAAATACCCCCGAAGTGTGCTTTACACATTTCTTAGGTCTCAAACGAATCAAGTTGACAACCAAAATGAGCCACCACATTCGCTCCCCCCTGAGGCCATGAAGCTGGTAGATGGTGCGTCGGGAGCTGCTGGGAGCACTGTGCTCCTGTGAAGGGAGCACCGTGCTCCTGTGAAGGGAGCGTTTGCCCCTAAGCAGAAGGAGTCTCAACTGAAGACAGAGTGAGACAGATTTATGACAATACCCCCGGAAGCCCCTGGAACTTGTAGCTAAGTAAGCCAGTAAATCTCTTTTGCTGAGTCATTTTGAGTTGAGTTTCTGCCATTTGCGGTAGAAAGAGGCTTGACTTACAAGAGCTCAAGTTGACGCTTGACTTAAAAGAATTCAAGTGGGTTCAAGAGTGATGGGCGTACGAGAGCACTGGGAATTTTGGTTAGGATGTGCTTATCAGCGTTCTTTCTCCTTGAAAATGACTTGAAAAACCACCACCAACCACCGCTATTTCCATAACTATGTAAACTAACAGAAGTGTAGACCTAGTTAGTTACTGAGGTGTGGAAAACTGTCCTGTTTAACTAAATTTAGCCTTTCCCCTTACAGATGGGTTATGTATGGGTGAGGATAATTATCTCTGAATTGTATTGGGTAGCTCTTTATTTTGATCTAATTTCAAACACCAAAAATTTGCATGAATAGTACAAAGAACTCCCAGATCTTCTTGGCCCAGTTTCAATTATTAATATTTTGCTGCATTTGATTTATCATTCTTTTGATATATTCACATCCAAATTATTATTTTTATGAACCATTTGAAAGTAGGGGTACAGAGATCATGCATCTCTACCCACAGCTATTACATATTTTTAAGAACAAGGATATTCATCTTACAGTCCAATTATCAAAATTAGACAATATTATCTATTCTATAGAAATTATTCAAGTTTCATTAATTGTCTCATAATGTCTTTTAGGATCATTTTTATTCCAGTCCAGGATCCAATTTTGGGATTAAGAATTGCACTTAATGTCCGTTGCTCCTCAGTCTCCTTTAGTCTCGCATGGTCCATTAATTCATCTTTGTCTTTCTTGGCATTGGTGTTTTGCTTTGTGGAATGTTCCTTAACTGGGTTTGTCTGAGGTGCCCATACTTTGGGGTTTGGATTTTTGGCAGGCGAATCCAGAAGTGGTGTTGTGTGCTTCTCAGTGTGTTGTACCAGGAGCATATGTGGTTGGTTTATCCCATTATTTATGATGTAAATTTTGATCGTTGAGTAAAGAGTTTCTCTATTGCGAAGCTGCCATTTCCCCCTCTGAATTAATAAGTAATTGCAAGGAGATACACATAGTGTTGTGAGGAGATACTGTGCATTCACGGGATGGTCTGATGGTGGCTGGGCGTGTACCGCTGTGCCACCACTGTCTGAGCTGCCTCTCTTTTTATGTGTTTCATCTGGTGAAACTGATAAACTCTTGGGCTTGGTTTCTCTGATACGGGGTTGATATACACATGCATCCATGAGCTTCTGATTTAATTCAGTAAGTTCACATGTGGTCACTTTTTATTAGCACACTTTATCGGCATGTGTCTTATGGTTGTGCTGGGCAGATGGTAGTTGTTTAGCTGTACAAACAAGGTGTTGAGTCATTCTACCTTAGCACGCAGACTCAAAACGGAGTAGCTCATGGCGACTGCTGTTTTACAAAATGGAGTAATTCAGGGCTCAGCAATGCTTTCTATATATCATGGAGTAACTCAAAACAGGGCACAGCCTTCTCTCTACTGACACAGTGAGATATTATAAGCCCATCTTGTATTTTTCCTGTCCTGACCTGGGGCCAGACATTTTTCCAAGGCACTTTGGTTTCTTTCAGTGGGATTGGTGTTTATAATACAAGATCTAGTCATTGTTTGGCTTTGAGACAAGAGTTGGGCAACATCTGAATTGGTTCTTCTTTCTTTTTCTTCTTCTTTAGTGCTGGTGTAGAACTTGAGGCCTCATATGTGCTAGGCGAATGTTCTACTCCCGAGATACATCCTGTTGTAGTCAGGTTTTCCATCCCTGTGACCAAAATACCCAACAAGCACAACTTAGAGGAGGAAATATTTATTTGATTCACAATTTCAGAGGTTCTGTCCATGGTCAGCTGGCTCCAGGGCAGAAACAGTGGTGGCAGGACAGGTGGTGGAGAAAAGCCACCCTTAGTCATGGTGGCTGGAAGTAGAGAGAGTAAGATGAAGGTACCAGGAACACATATAGTCCCAAAGACCATGTCCCCAGTGACCCACATCCTCCAGCCAAGCCCCACCTCTGAACCCTGCTGCACTTGGGCCTGTGCTTCAACACATAAGCTTTGGGAGGCTATTCTAAACCCAAACCCTAACATATCCCTAACCCTGAGCAATATCTGAGACTCTGGCAGCTCAAGAGACTTTCCTATAACTCTTGGTGTCTCATCTGTGAGATGCAAACTGTGGGCTCCAGTTGTTTTGACCATTTTATTTTTAGCTGTTGTACAATTTGTTCAAAGAAGCCCAGTGGGTAAAGCAGAAGTGACAGGGCAAGTATTTGAGAAATTAATTGGAGTCTGGTGTCTTTGGCTGCTGAGGACTCTTGAGTAAGAGTGAAGAGGAGTTTTCCCCTCCTCTGCTCCAAGATCCAAGCTGGAGGCTCACAGCCTGACAGAGGATTAGGTAACTTTTGTGTTTATGATTAAGCTGGTTCTTTTCATAAAGAAAATAATTGTTTACTTATGAGCATTGAGGGTATGGAGTGGCTCTGAACTTGGAAAGGGGCCAATTTTGCATATTCCTGGCATGGACAATGTCTGGGCTCTGTTCCCACAGACAGCCACCATGGACAGGAATAGCAAACCCAGAGTCCCTGAGAGAGAGAGAGAGCGAGTGCAGGTTTCTGTCTCAGTTTTGTGGTCTGAGGGAGACTTGGGGTTCTGGTATAATGGAAGGGGATGGGAAAGAGTCCTCCAGTGTTGGATATTGGACTTCTTGGAAACTTTCACTAGAGGAGCTCAGAGATGGATTTGATTTTTAAAATTTGATTACTTTAAATGCTCATACGTGTGTGTGAGGGGGTGGCTATTATACCTGGCATATAGATAAAAGGAAATTTGTTGAAGAGAAATGTTCAAAGGCATATGAATTATCCATATTCTATGAGTACACTGAGCTGAGATTTGACATGGGCATTATAAAGCCCAGTCCTGGGTCCTGGGGTGAAGGAAACACCTGAGGATGTGGAATCCAAAGTATTCTCATTTGTAAAGTAGGAACAGTGGTAGTACCTCACAGGGTTGTCACAAAAATTAGGCAAGGTGGTTCATACAAAGTCCTGTTTTGGTAACGGCACATAGAACAAGCTGTGGTTATTCTTTGTTTAATGTGGAGCATGTGGAATTTGGGGTGTAGATGGGCCAGCTCAGTGGAGAGGTCTAATAGGAGACAGTTATGCAGCTCAAGACCTCAGAAGAGATGCCCAGGTTGGAGAAAGTGGGTGGGACCTGTTAGGCTGCAGTAGACAGTTATCTGAATCTAAAGCCTGTGAATGTGAATACTTGTGGTTAGATGTAGAATGCCCCCTGAAGAGCTCATGTACTAATGTTCAGAGTTGATGGATTTAAGTCATGAGGGTTATAATCTCAACAGTGGATAAATTCATTGCAGTGGATTTACTGGGTGGCAACCTAGGCAGGTGGGGTGTGGCTAGAGAAAGTGGGTCCCTGGGATTGTGGTCTAGGGACTGTGCTTTTTGTCTTCGAATCTCCCTGCTGCTGGCCTTGCTCTCTCCCTCTCTCTGCTTCCCGCTGCCCCCCCCTGAGCTCTGCAGACCCGGCCTGACATGGACTGAACCTCTGAAATCTCCAACACTGTGAGCAAATAAATCTTTCTTCCTCTAAGTTGTGTGGTCAGGCTTTTTGGATCACAGCAGTGAGAATGCTGACTGAGACAACACTCAAATACATTTGCTGGATCAGACTGACCTGGAGGGGTTGCTTATTCAGTGCTTACTGTATACCTACTCCATGCTGTCTACCTGTATACCTACTCCATGAATCTGCTAGACACTGAGAATTCCACAACAAACACATGATGGATATAGTGGGTCCCTCCTTGTTTCAAGACTCCATGGTTAGCAATATATATAAGGTCTATATAATATTTACATTACTGTGGGAAACCATTGTTTCCTCTTTCCTAGAGATTTTCAAATACACACACACACACACACACACACACACACACACACTCTGCATGGATCCTCCATATACAGTAAAGAAAGCCATTGGTTATGCCAGTATGGTTGTTCAGCATTGTTTTAAAAGATACTGATAGTACATCCAAAGAAATCCGATGTTCCTTTAGAATCAAATCCATCAGCTGCCTCCCAGAAGGGAGGATCGTTAAAATAAGATAAAGCAGCCACAGAAGGGATATGTATCAGCTAATTCAATTCACCAGAGAGGGCAAATGATGCTGGAGACAAGTCTCTGAATAAAAAAGTAACTGACTCTTAGAAAATGAAATGCTGAGCAGCGGCTCATTGCACAGGGAAGGTTTCAGGCTGCAGAATGATCTCCGAGGGTCACCGTGTTCAGCAGAACAGGAAGGGTCAGGCTTGACCTAGGTATTCCGTGTGTACATGTGTCTTAGGGGACTGCAATCACAAGGCATATGGAGGCAAGTACAGGAGTATTCACTGGAGCAATAGCAAGAAAAGGAAGGGATAAGCAAGAAAAGAAACAGCCTCAGTGTAAATCAACTAAGGAATGGACACAAAAACTAGGATGTACCTACAGCGTGGAATCTATGCAGCACTTATGTCCAGACATGTAACGACTCTAAGACCCGAGAGAAAACTTGCCTATAATTACACCTAGAGCAAAAATTATTTAAGAGGACACATTGGAGTAAAATGTACTCTTTTTTAGTGTCCGGTTCTGGGTTTTGACAAACACAGGCAGTTGTGGAATTACCACCACTAAGGTATGGGAGAGTTCCATCACCCTTGGAAGGACCCCTCCATTCCTGATAGTCAACCGCTTCCCCATCCCCAGCACCACACCAAGCAAACACTGAATCATAGCCTGGCCCTAAATTTTTTCTTTGCAAGCATTTCATAGAAATGGAGTCATGCATGATATGCAGCCTTCCGAGTCTGGCTGCGTTCGTGTGGTAGAATGCATCTGAGGTACAGTCGTGCCATTGCATTTCAGAGGTTCACTTGTCTTTTATGATTATTACTGAGAGTATTCCATTGCAGAAATGCACATTTCCTTTTATTCTTTCCTCACTGGAGGGTCTAGAAGTTCCCTCCCTCCCGTTCTCCAGCCCCCCATCCCTTGGCTTTTATATAAGCCACTATAAATTTCATATTCTGTTTTTAAAATGTGAGCTATAACTCACATATATTTAAAATTGTATAATTCTGTAGTTTTTTAGTACAGTGCCTTCAGAAAATGGTGCAGCTTTTACCACGATTTAATTCCAGAATATTTTTGTCATACAATAAAAAACACCACATCTTTTTGTGTGTGTGTGTGTGTGGTTCCGTGGATTGAACCCAGGGGCGTTCTACCTCCGAGCTACACCCCTGGCCCTATTTTTAAACTTTATTTTGAAACCGGGTCTCACGAAGCTGCAGAGGGCTTCTCTAAGTAGCTGAGGTTGGCCGCAAACCCAGATCCTCCGGTCTCAGCCTCCCAAGTACTAGAATTACAAGCGTGCGCCACCACGCCCAGCTCAAAACACCACATCTTTTAGCATTTATTCCTGATTTCCTCCTCCTCCTTCCAGGCAATGACCAATCTATTTTCTGTCTTCATCAATTTTCTACTCAGGACATATCATATACACATATTAACGAAACAGGTGGCTTTTGCATCTGGCTTCTTTCATCTATGTTTTCAAGGTTCACCAATGTTGTAGCATGTATGCACTACACATCATGGCTTAAATACAAGTTGAATATCCCTTCTCTAAAATGCTTGGGACCAGCCGGGCATGGTGGTGCATGCTTGTAATCCCAGTAGTTGGGAGGCTGAGACAGGAGGATCCAGGTTCACAGCCAAACTCAGCTACGTAGTGAGGCCCTCCGCAATTTGGTGAGACCCTGTTTCAAAATAAAGAATAAAAAATAGGGCTGGGGGTGTAGCTCGGAGGTAGAATGCCCCTGGGTTCAATCCTCAGTACCAAAAAAATAAAAAATCAATAAATAAAATGCTTGGGGCCAGCAATGTTTTAGAGTTCAGATTTTTATCAGATGTTGGAATATTCGCACATACATAATGAAATACCGTAAGGATGTGACCCAAGTCTACACACGAGATTTGCTTTTATGGTTCGTATCCACTTGGATCTCTGTCCATACAAATAGCCTAAAGGTAATTGTATACAATATATTTAGCATATTGTACTAAAGGGGAAAGGAAGGGAAAAGCAAGAAAAATAAAATCAACTAAGGAATGGGCACACAAACTAGGATGTATCTACAGCGTGGAATCTACGCAGCACTCTAAAACCCAGGCAGTACTTACATCCAGACATGTAACAACTCTAAGACCTGAAAGAAACTTGCCTATAATTACACAGAGAGCAAAAATTACCTAAAATGACACATAGTGTACAATTTACTCTTTCCAGTGTCTGATTCTGGAATTTGACAGACACAGGCAGTTGTGTAACCACCACCATTAACATATGGGAGAGTTCCATCATCCTTCAAAGGGCTCCCACGTTCCTGATAGTCAGTCCCTATGTTTTGATTTCAACTTACCACATGAAGTCAGGTGTGGAATTTTCTACTTGGGATGTCCTTTTAGTGCTTAAAAAGTTTTAGATTTTGGAGTATTTCAGATTTGGATTTTTGGAATAGGTATGCTCAACCTATATTTCATTGCATGGATGTACCATGTTTTTAACCATCCATCAACTGATGGATGTTAGTTTGTCTTCACTTTCTAGCTATTATGAATAATTCTGCTATGAACATTCATGTATAATTTTTGTATGGATATACATTTTCAATCCTGAGTAGAATTCTATGATAACTCTATGTTTAACTTTTTGGAACAGTCAGACTATTTTCCAATATGGCTGTACCATTTCATATTTCCACCAGGAGTGTAGGAGAATTTCAATTTCTTCACATCCTAACCAACACTGATATTGTCTACTTTACTGATTCTGGCTATCCTAGTGAAAGTAACATGTCACATTGTGATTTCAATTTAATTAATGGCTAATGATGTTAATCATATTTACGTGTGCTTATTGACTATTTGTATGTTTCTCTCTTTTTTTTTAAATTGTGGTACTGGGGATTGAACCCAGGGGCATTCTACTTCTGAGCTACACCCTCAGCCCTACTTTACTTTTTATTTCGAAACAGGGTCTCACTAAGTTGTGGAGGGTCTCGCTAAGTTTCCGAAGCTGGCCATGAACGTGAGATCCTCCTGTCTCAGCCTCCCAAGTACTAGGATTATAGGCATGCACCACCAAGTCCTGCTTATTTGTATGTATTAACTGGAGAAATGTTTATTCAAATCCTTTGTCCATTTTTAATTGGGATATTTGTCACTTTATTGTTGAGTGGTTAGAGTTCCTTATGTATTCTGGATACAAGTCCCTCATTATACCTATGACTTTCAAATATTTTCTCCCATTCTGTAGGTTGTCCTTTATCTTTCTTGTTAGTATCATTCACAGCACAAAAGTTCTGAATTTTGATGCAGCCCAATTTATCTGTTTTTCTTCTGTTGCTTGTACTCTTTATGTCGTAACTAAGAAATGGCTGCCTAATCTGAGGTCGTGAAGGTTTAGACCTTTGCCCACTCACCTAGGTTATCTAACTTGGTATACAATTGTTCATAGTATTTCCTTATAATTCTTTTAATTTCTCAGAGGTCTTTTCATTTTTGATTCTGGTAATTTGAATCATCTTTTTCCATTCTTGGTCAGTTTAATTAAAAGTTTGTCAATATTGTTAATCTTTTCAAAGAGCAAACTTTTAGCTTTACTAATTTTCTTGATTAAAAATTATCTATTTCATTAACTTCCACTTTAATCTTTTTTACATAGTTATATTGGTGCATTGTAGTCTCACATCATAATGTAGTTCAGAGTGATAGCACAACAGCACTTGGTGAGCTTCTGCCTCGGCGTCCTCCCACTCCCTCCCCTTCCCCATATAAGATATTGAAATTGGCATTGGTAATTTCACATATGCACATAATATAAATCGAAGTGTTTCCTTCATTAATTCCCACCCCCACCTCCTCCATTGCTCTACTGGGGTTTCTCCTCCATCATCTAAAGTCTCTCTTGTATCCTGATTACTCCCTAGCTTCCGCATATGAGAGAAAATATATGACCCTTCACTTTCTCTGACTGACTAATCTCACTTAACATAATGTTCTCCAGGCCCATCCATTTTCCTGCAAATGACATAAATTTGTTCTTCTTTATTGATGAGTAGAATTTTATTGTGTGTATATCCCATAATTTTATAATCCATTCATTTGTTGATGGACACCTAGATTGATTCCATAATTTGGCTATTGTGAATTGTGCTGGTATAAGCATGAATACGCATGTATCACTATGATATTCTGATTTCAGAAGATACTCAGGGATGGTATAGCCAGATTGTAGGGTGGATCCATTCCCAGTTTTCTGAGGAATCTCCACACCGATCTCCCTAGTGGCTGCACTAATTTGCAATCCAACTAAGAATGTAGAGTTACTATTTCCCCACATCCTCGCCAGCATTTATTGTTTGAATTCTTGCTGATTACCATTCTAGTTGGGGTTAGATAGAATCTCAGTATAGTTTTGATTTGCATCTCCCCGATTGCTAATGATGTTGAACAGTTTAAAGGTGGAAGGTTAGGTTATTGATTTGGGGATCTCTTTTTGGTTTTTAGTACTGAGGATTGAAGCCAGGGGCCTTCTACTTCTGAGCTACACCCCCAGCCCTCTGTGTTTTTTATTTTTAAACAAGGTCTCACTAGCTTGCTGAGGCTGGCCTTGAACCTGCAATTCTCCTGTCTCAGTCTCCCAAGTACTAGGATTACAGCCATGTGCCACCATACCTGGCTTATGGAGTCTGCATTTACAGATAGTTTTTATCAATATCTGCTCCACCCTTAACTTATAGTTTTCCTCTGTGCAGTGCTGAGGAGAGGGAGTCTCTCTCCATGTCCTTGTTTCTTCCCCAGCTGTAGACTGCTGTTACCTGCTATTTAACACTGTTGCAGCCTGTTGGTAAGATGCATTACACAATTTTCAGGTGAAAATGGAAACACAGAGCCCCTGCTCAAAAATTAAAAAAAAATTTCAAGATGGCAGGAGAGCAGCAGAGCAACAGAGCATTAAACCAAGCGGAGGACCCTTTGAGCATGGGTCTTTTGTGATTGCACAGTGGCCGCCCATGGAGTCATCTCTGATGCTGGGGGAAGAGTGAGATCATTCTCTCTTGTCCTGACAGCCTCTGCTCTAGGCCAGAGCAGTGTCCCTGGGTATCAGAGATGAGGTCTTAGTGATGCAGCCCACCTCCAACTGCAGGTGTGGTCAAGGGGTGGTGGTCCTGCACTTTCTGCAAAGGGAAAGGGTCTTTTATTCCCCCTCCCCCCAGCTAGAATGGGTTTTCACCAGTGTCTGGAGGGTGACATTTTATTGCCCTGGCCCACTGGTTTGAGGGATTTGTCCTATAAGAGACATGGAGAAAGGGGTACAAGTGTAATTTTATTCTTTTTCACGGTGGCTACTATGCCTCTCTCCCGGGTCCTTCTCTCAAAGGAGCCATTGGAGAGTAGCTTGTTAGCAGGTGCAAGTTTCCTTGGGTCTGTGATACCAGCAGTTCTATCTCCTCTCACCTGCCTGTATTTGTCCTTTGGCAACCAGATCACTTTTTCTTACCAGTGTCTAGTGACATTTGTTCACTTTTGACTCTCATTGCAGGCTCTTGTGTTTTCCTTACATTTAGGATCAGATAATTGTCCTGTGCCCTCAGTTTTCTGATGAGCTCAAAGACATTCATGAATTTTTGTTATTGTTATTATAAAGGTGGAAGCAATGCTCTTTCTATTTTTGTGGCACTGGGGATTGAACCCAGGGGCATTCTACCTCCAAGCTACACCCCAGCCCTATTTTTATATTTATTTTGAAACAGGGTCTCACTAGGTTGACGAGAGTCTCACTATTTGCTGAGGCTGTCCTTGAACCTGAAATCTTCCTGTCTCAGCCTCCCAAGTACTGGGATTACAAGCGTGTGCCATCACACCTGGCCTCTTTCTATTTTTCTGTATCCTAAGTGGAGACTGGAAGTCTATCTAAGCAATTTTTATCATGGTAAATTGCAGTATAATGAACCCCATCATCCAGCTATAACAATGTTCCTTCCCAGGCCCTTTTTATTCCATCTATTCCTACCCCGCTTTCTCCCCCTGCAGTGGGTTAGTTTTCAGGAAATCCTATGCTTCATCTAACTGTAAACATAACTTGCCATTTTAAGATGTATTTTAAGTCAATAAATAGATTGCAGGAGTGAGACAACGATTCAATGTATATTCTTTGTGTTTAAATAAGTGTCTGTATTTTACAAATGCATGGTCAAGTCCTGGAAGGGGTGTACCAAACCGATCTGAGCAATTTGTAGAGGGTGGGTGGATGGGGGCTTGGGTGAGAGTCATGTTTATCTGTAATGTCTATTAATGAGGAGGTATTCTTGCATTATTTGTATAATTTTAAAAGTGTGGAAAAGAAGAAAGGAAAGAAACACAAGGAATGAAAATGAACTTTGGAATCTGATTGTGGGCGTGAATTCCAGCTCTACTGCTGAGTATGTGAGAGACCTTGGACAAATCTCGTGTTGGAGGGGAACGTGGGGGTGGGGAAGGACAGACAGATAAGAACTCCTCACAGGATTAATTGCACTAGAGAATTGACTGACACATCCCATTTTGGGCATATAGTAGGCGCTTAATAAATGCAAGGACCCCTATTTCCTTCTGTGTCTCCACTCAACGTAGAATTATGTGCTGGTGTGTGCTTGATAAGGAATATTAAATTTTTGAGTTTCTTCTGCCCCTGTGTGGTGTGTTCAAGTCATTGCTGGGACTTCTCACTCAGGAAAATCAAAGGGAATGTTATTTACTCTCCCTTTAAATTGGAATTCATCTCTTTTACCTCTAGGCTCCCAAATCTCCTTCCTTCCTTCCTTCCTTCCTTCCTTCCTTCCTTCCTTCCTTCCTTCTCTTCTTCTTCTTCTTCTTCTTCTCCTACTCCTTCTCCTCCTCTTCCTCCTCCTCCTCCTCCTCCGCCTCCTCCTCCTCCTCCTCCTCCTCCTCTCTCTCT